>JAMFLL010000492.1:0-26091 GCA_027475725.1 Pythium rhizo-oryzae
CTTCCTCAAGGTGTACAACGCCGGGCACATGGTGCCGACGCACCAACCGGCGGTGGCGCTTGACCTTATCAATCGCTTCTTCGCGAACGCGTCGTTCCTGGAGTAGAAAACGATTAATGACAATATACCTTCGCTGGACGCCGGCGACACGATGTGTTCGATCAGCTCCTTGGGTTGTGCACGACGACCCACCACAAGATCGTACTGAGATGCAGCCATCGCTGTCAATGGAACGCCCATCGAATCTCGCCGGCGCGAGGTCCATCTCGCTTTTTCGAACATGGGCCACCTTCGAGAGGGTTCCTCAGACTGGCCCACGCTTTTGTGTGGGCCGCCCGTTCCCGCTCTGGCATTGAAACCAAAGATCGCAAAACCTGCGACGCCAATCGTCCGACCAGACAGAGAAGTCGGACGCGAGCGCCATGGACAGCGAGACGACGCCTTTGCTTCCTGCGGGGACAGGCCGCGCGCTGGCCTCCAGGCGTCCACGGCGCACGCTCCTGGCAGCCGCCGGCGTCTTCGCGACCACCACCGCCATCCTCCTCGCAGGGCTCGCCTTCATCGCACTCCCCCACAGGAATGCGTTGGAAACTTCCACGAAGCTCTCACGCACTGCAGCAGCTGACCGCCTGTGCGGCTCCACCGACGACGAGGCCGGCTACATCCAACTCACCAACACACGAGACACACACTACTTCTACTGGTTCTTCCAAGCGCGGCACGACCCCGAGACCGCCCCACTCGCGATATGGCTCACCGGTGGACCCGGCGGATCCAGCTTCATCGGACTGCTCAAGGAGAACGGACCCTGCCGCGTCCACCACGACACGCTCGAGACCGAGACCAACCCGTACGGATGGCACCACCGCGCCAACATGCTCTGGCTCGACCAGCCCACGAACGTCGGCTTCTCGTTCGGTCCGGAGGACGAGCTCGTGGTCAACAGCACGGGTGTGGCGGAGAACGTGTACTGGTTTCTGCAGGGCTTTCTGGAGAAGCACCCGGAGCTTGCGGGCCGCGAGTTTTACATCACCGGGGAGTGTTATGCCGGTCACTACATCCCGCCGATTGCTCATTATATCCACCAGCAGAACCAGTTGAATCTCCCCGGCCGCCAGCGAATCAACCTGCAGGGCGTTGCGATGGGGAACGGCTGGACGGATCCCGTACTGCAGACGCAGCACGTTGTGGATCTGGCCGAGAGCAACGAGTACAACCTCACGCTGCTCACTCACCAAGAGCTGAAGCTGGTGGAAGAGGCCGTGGAGACCTGCGCAGTTGCCAGGCAGACTCACTGCGCGTCTCTGCCCGTGGCCAACGCCACGGCATGCAGCGCGGCGGAGAAGGCGTGCTACGACGACCTCTTCCAGCCCGTGCAGCGCAAGCACTCGCGGACCGCTTTGACATTCGCCAGATCTGTCCCGGCGGCATCGAAGACGCCGGGTTCTGCGGGGGCATCCCCGAGGTCGCGGCGTTCCTGAACCAGCCCCACGTACGCGCGTATCTCCGGGTCGACGAGGCGCGCGTGGGTCCGTGGGCCTCGAAGAGCGACGAAGTAGCCAAGGCGTTCATGGCCAGCGGCGACTACTCAGCGACGGTCATGCCGCTCGTCGGCGAGCTGCTGGACGCCGGGATCCGCGTGCTTGTGTACGTCGGCGACGCCGATTTCGTGTACAACTGGCAGGGCAACCTTGCGTGGCTCCAGGCGCTCGCGTGGCGCGGCCACGACGCGTTCAATGCCGCGGCGCAACGGCCGTTCCTCGGTCGCGACCCGCTCCAGAAACCCGAGGACGTCGTGCTCTTCAACGCCGGCGCCGTGCGAACATTCGAGAACCTGGCGTTCATCAAAGTCTACAACGCCGGCCACATGGTCGCGACAGGCCAACCGGCGGTCGCCCTCGACTTCATCAACCGCTTCTTCTCGAACGCTTCGTACCTTGGCTAGTGAACCTGGAAAGTGTGTGTGAAAACCATACCTGCAATCGAGTAAAGATTGGACGTCACAACTGCATCAACTAAAAATTTTGGGTCGATTCATGATTCCGCCTCTCGCCCGCCACAACCGTGATTTTTTTCCTGCTCATGCGCTTCGCAGGCTATGCTGGATGAACGCGCGCACGCTGTCGATGCCCGCGGTGGAGATCGCGAGCTTGAAGTGGATCGGGTCGTGCCACGTGAGCACCTTGAGGTCCTCGGCGTACGTGCGCACCTGCTCGAACTCGTCCTTCGAGTTGAAGCCGTCAAAAAGCGAGCCTTCCATGAACTGCACGCGGTTGCGCTCGCGCTCCCACAGGTAGAGCTGGTCGGCGATGTTCTCCGGGATCACCGGGTTGTTGCTGCGCATGCGCGGGTGCGCGTGCTTCATCAAAAAGTCGTAGATCTGCTGCGCCGAGATGCCGTGGATGAGCGCCGACCGCAGGCTCTCGCGCGTGATGAAGCCGATCGCGAGGTTCGGCAGCCGCGCCACGATGTCCACGAACACGCTCAGCATCGCGATGTGCAGCGTCGACGACGTGTACGCGTACACCTTGAAGTTGGTCTCGACCACGATCAGCAGCTCCGAGCCGTGCGACGCGTCGCCGCTGCTGAAGAGCTGCCGCGTGCTGGACGCGCCCAATGCCACGCTCGCCGAGCTGTGGCTGATGCCGCGCGCGGCGCCACCGAAAATGAGGTTCACGGCCAGGCTGGTGGTGTAGAAGCGGTCCGAGTTGGACGCCGGCCGGTAGAGCAGCCCAAAGTTCGTGAAGTCGTTGAGCAGCAGCTGCTGCGCGCGCGTGAGGTCGGCCACGGCGTAGCTCTGGTTGGTCTGGCAGTAGCTGATCTGGAAGAGGAACTGCAGGATGTCCTCCTGCTTGAGCGCGCCCGCGTGGTCCAGCGTGCGGATGTACTCGAGCATGAAGATCCACATCTGCACGTGGATGTCCTTGAGCATGAACTCGTAGCCCGTGTCCGTGATGTGGAGCGCGCGCGACTCGGCGCTCTGCTGCATCAGCCGCGTGCGCAGTAGGATGTCCACGACCGATGACGGCGGCTCCTGCACGGCCGTGGAGCCCACCATGAAGTGCAGCACGGCGTCCCAGCGCGAGCGCGCGTACCGCTCGAGGTCCGCGGGCGAGTACGCGTCCGCGGCCTTGGACAGCCGCGCGCGGCCCTGCTCCCACGGCGAGCCGCCCAGGTGGCTCAGTGCGTGCTACAATAGCGTATCAGCGGTCGGGTTAGTTGCATGGAGATCCTCCACAGAGAGAGAGAGAGAGAGAGAGAGAGAGAGAGAGAGAGAACAAGACGCACCCGCAGTTGGCGCTGGAACGCGGCGTGCAGCTGGAACGCGTCGTTGCCGGCGGCCGCGAACACGCGCAGCCGCGTGAGCCGGTGGAGCGCGACGTGGAACGCCGGCGGCATCGCGCGGCCCGCCGGGTGGATCGTGGGCGCGCCGCCCACGTCACCATTGGGCGCGGCCGCCGTCGGCTCGGCGGCGTGGAGCCAACTGGCGAGCGTGGCGCGCGTCACGGGCGCGTCGAACGCCAGCAGCCGCATGACGAACTGCTGCGCGAGCGGCGGCAGCGCCTGGAACACGGCCTGGCACGCCCACGCGTCCTCGTACAGGCGCTCGAGCGTCGCGCTCGGCAGCGTCTCCAGGAACTCGAACGCGTCCATGTTGGGTTCTGGTGCCAGGGGAGCTAACTGTTCGCTTCAGTGTGGGGGGGCTCTACGTAGTGTGGTGCACACTATCCGCCAGCCACGCAAATAGTGTAGTGGGGTTTTCCAGCAAATGCATGGGTGCGTTCACCAGAGCGCGGCGCCCCGCTCGCCCGCACCCATGCACAAGTCCTGGCGGTCCCGCGCGGACGACCACGCGGGGTCGAGCACGTCGGGGCGAACGGCCACGTCGCGCGCGCTTCGTCGTCCGCGTGGAACGCGTCTGCTTCGGCCCCAATCGCCTGTAGTCCGCCGCGAAATGGACCGCCACACGCGCAAACCCGGGCCGGCAGCGACGGCGCTCGCCGCATGGAGGCACCCGCGTGGCTTCCTGCGGATCGCGAGGGCGCGCGGCCACGTCAGCTGGACAGGATGCTGTTCGAGGCATATCCAAGCACCACCCATGGACGGAACACACATTACATCAGTATTCTGCTTTGTCATTCAAGAAGTGTTGCTGGAGGGAATGCAATGGATTACGTTACGCGTGGAGTTGAGCCAAGCGCATCTGCCTATCAGCCACTAGTACGTCAGCACGCGCCGACGGCCAATGGCCGGACGCGCCCACGCGCGTGTCTCTCCGCCGTGGAGACGCCTCTACGGGGCGACAGCACCGCGCCGCCGGGGCCGCTCGCTGCTCATTCTCGAACTTCTTGTCCCCGAGCCCACCACCCCACTTCCCAAGACCACCATGGCCCCCAAGATCCGCCAGCCGGCGCCCGACTTCACGGCCGAGGCCGTCGTCAACGGCGAGTTCAAGACCGTCTCGCTGCAGGACTACCGCGGCAAGTACGTCGTGCTCTTCTTCTACCCGCTCGACTTCACGTTCGTGTGCCCGACCGAGATCATCGCGTTCTCGGACAAGGCCGAGGCCTTCCGCGCGATCGGCGCCGAGGTGATCGGCGCGTCGTGCGACTCCAAGTTCTCGCACCTGGCCTGGATCAACACGCCGCGCAAGAAGGGCGGCCTCGGCGACATGCAGATCCCGATCATCGCCGACTACAACAAGGACCTCGCGCGCGCCTACGACGTGCTCGTGGACGGCCCCGAGGACGCCGGCGTCGCGTTCCGCGGCGTCTTCATCATCGACCCCAAGGGTATCCTCCGCCAGATCACGGTCAACGACCTGCCGGTTGGCCGCAACGTCGACGAGATCCTGCGCCTCGTGGAGGCCTTCCAGTTTACGGACGAGCACGGCGAGGTGTGCCCGGCCAACTGGAAGAAGGGCAGCAAGTCGATGAAGGCCGACCCCAAGGGCTCGCTGGAGTACTTCGAGGCCGCCAACTAAATGTTTTGTCCGGTGCGCTGTCTGGTGTCTTGAAATGGGAGACAACTGACGTTGTATCACGCGTAATGTACACGCCACCGTTTGCCAAACTTCACATCGCATACTACGCAATACTACTTACATGAGCTATCACTTAGAGCTGTTAAGAGAACGAGCGCAGGCTCCCGGGGTGTGCAAGCAACTCTTTGTCGCCGCGCCCTCGGTCGCAACTCGAGTCATCGCCAAAGACGTCGAGGACGTGGCGATGCAGCTGCTGGAACTTCGATGCACACCCATTCGATTTGTGCAGCTTCCAATTGGCGCGATGCGTCGCAAAGTCTCGCTTGCACTGGTCCACAAACGCTTTGTCACTCATCGTCTGGTACAGCGCTGGATGGCAGATCACATCCTGTGATGAAAATGTGAACGTCGAGTGTCCATACACTATTAATATCTCCCATTTGCCAGCAGTGCCACAAAAGTGTCTTGGGTTTACCTTGAGCGTCTCGAAGCAATTCTTGTAGCCACCATCGATCAAATACAGCTCCGGATAGAACAGTTCTGGATACCGCTCGGCGTGAATCCACCGGTCCAGATTGCGAAAATGCCGCAGCCTGTGGCAGGCCACACTGTCAGCCGGGTGATCATTGAACGCGCACCACATAAGCACGACTGGAGGACTCACATTTTTGGTGCCCGATTGGCCGAGAACTCGCAATAGAATATCAGTGCTGTGCGGGTCGAGTTCGTTGGCGGCTTGCGCAGAAACTGCTCCTCAACTTGCGCCGGGTCGTTCATGGAGACGGCGCCTTTGAGACTCCCACCCGCAAACTCATAGCCGAAGCGACAGTCAATCAGCGTGTAGCTGTCAAGACGGTCGCTGTAGACGCCGGTCAGGAGGTCTGCCACCTGCAGAGCAATATCACCGTGAAATATGAATCCACCGTCCATCAACAATGAAACACTCACCGTTTGCGGGGCGATCACATTGAGATCTGGGTGACTCCTGGACCGCACGGTCGGCAACACGAGTGTATGGATCTTGGGCACGACACCGGAGACGCTGTTGCTTTCGTCACCTCCTGGCGTGGAGGTCGAGCGCGCAAAGGACATTCGCGGGGGTGCGAGAAACACGGACTGGCTCGAGTGGGACCGTGCGAACGCCGGGCGACCACCGACTGCCGCCACAGACGATGGTGGCAGAAGCACCAGCTCTTGGTCGCTGTGGGCAGTCGTCTCGGTTTCAGAGATCGTGGTCGATGTGAGCCGGCGCTTCCATGATGTGCGGCGCACGACAAAAAGCGAATCGTCGTCGCCACCTCCGCGCTGGTCGCCGTCCGCCTCGAGCCGGTCCATGAGATTGAGCGCGCGGCGCGCTCGAAGCGGCTCCAGCCGACCGCTGAGCGTCCCGCGGCGGTTCACGCGCGGCACGATGCCCTCGCGCTCGGGCTGCATGGTCGCCTCCGTGGCCGCCACGGCCTCCGTGTCCACGCTGAACACCTGGATCGCCAGCTCGTCCTCCTCGCCGTCCTCGCCATCGTCCGAGAAGATCGCCCGGCGCTTGCGCGCCGACGGCTCTGCTGCATCTGCGGTCTCCTCGCTCTTCGCCGAGTCAGTGGGCACGCCGTCCGACGCCGGTACTGTCAACGATTCGGTCACGTTAGGCTCAGATGGGTGGATGCCCACGTTGTCCTTGGACGGCGTCGCAAGCGCCAACCGCGCCGCCTGCGGGGTCAAGCGAGTACTACGCGGTAGCTCTTCGTCTGTTCTATGCGATGGCGCCTCCGCGCGCGCCGTCTCGCTCGTTGCGGCCTCGCCATCGCGCTTCTCCGCCATGCTCTCGCCCGCCAGCTTTCAGCTTTTCCACCTTCGTCGTGGTCTTTTCAGCCGGGTGCACGGTCCGAAAAACCCGCGGGAAAAGAGAACCGAAACTCAAACCCGCGGTGAGCCCAATCCATTATCCTCAACGGACCTAAACTAAAACCGCTTTGGGCTTACGTGTATTTACGACCTGATTTTTACACCGTAACAATGTGCTTGATGTTCCCCCAGCTGCTCGGAAGAAACGGAGAAAGAAGCGGATGCACAGGGGAAACCGCGACCGAGAAGCGCGAAGCGAAGACGCTCGATCTCCCGCATTCTCCTTCCTGTGCGTCTCTCGGAGCGGCGCGGGCGGGTAGCACATCGAGCGCGTGGAGACGGAGACGGCGGAGCACCATGTCGTACAACTTTTACTCGCTGGTGTCGTCCATCAAGGACAAGGTACGCCCCCGCGCGGGTGGGACTTTTCTGAGGGCGCTCTACTGACTCAGGTTGTCTTGTGGACGCGCAGTCGTCGCAGGCGATGGCGACGCTGAGTTCGGACCTGAAGGAGTTTACGTCGATCGTGCAGGAGGTTGGGTTGTCGCTCGGCGTTTCCGAAATAATCATCCGACTAATGTTTCCTCGGTGTTTGGGTCGATCAGGACGTGGCGGAGGTGGCCAAGACCGTCCGCAAGACGGTCCACGAGCAGAGCGAGGCGCTGCGCCAGCGCGTGGAGGAGCAGCAGCAGCTCGACGATGCCGAGGACGGCGACGCGCAGCCCAAGGCCGAGGACGGTGACAACGACGGCGTGAACGCGACGCCGAAGACAGTGGAGCCCGACGAGGATGGCTGCATGACGCCTCCCGATGAGGAAGACGTGGAGACGGCAAAGGCGGCAGAGCGCCGCAGCTCGATCACGTCGATGTTTTCGTTCGCGGGCCTGTCGTTGGAGTCGGTGGGCTCGAAGATTCTCCAGTCGGCCGACGGACTGCTCGACACGCTCGCCCGCGTGGGCGCTGTCGAAGGTGAAGTGGACGAAGAAGACGACGAGGACAACGATGAGGACAAGCTCGCGAGCGCGCGCCGGTATCGGTTGCTCGCGCTGCAAGAGGATGAGCACACGTACATCCATCCGCCGATGGACCTGGAGACGTTCAAGAAGTGGCGCAAGGCGCTCGAGGACGAAGAGTTGGCGTCCATCCAAGAGGAAGTGCTCGCGCACTACCCTACGGTCGCCCAGAAGCTCGCGGAGCTTGTGCCCGACACGGTCTCGGTGGATGATTTTTGGAGTCATTACATCTACAAGGCATCACTTTTGGCGGCGCAGGAACAGCGCGGTGCGGATCTGCTTGAGCACGGTACGTAACATTTCCCCCCGCCGAGTCATGGTTTGTGTGCTCTTCGACTGACCCGATATTTTGTGCATGTATTGTAGCCCTCAATGATAGCGAAGAGGAAGTTGGATGGGACGCGGAGTCGCCTCGACACGCAAGTGGCGAAGATGGTCACTTCCCAACGTACGACGATGCCAGCGCCGATGAGGCGTTGCCGATCCTCGAGGCAGCAGACGTGCCGGAGCCATCAAGTCCGGCCCCTGTGTTGGGGGAGCACCGGCGGGTCTTGAACGATGGAGACGACGATTCACCAGTGCCGATGGATTCAGTGTCCAGCGACGGCGAAAGCTGGATCGAGTTGGACGAGCAGCGTAGAGACGCTCAGCAGCCGCCGCTGTCGTCTTCGTCCGCATCCTCATTCGTGCCCGTCGGTCCGCATGACGGCGTCTACAACGTCGTAGGTGGTGATCCGAAGGCGACGCCGGCACCGACAGCTACTGCTTCTTCGGCACGCGTACGAGAAGATGACGAGGAGGATGTTGATTGGGGCGACGAAGAGGAAGGTGATGCAGCAGCTGCTACCAATCCTCCCGGAGAAGAGGGCGCTGCGATAGCAGCACCAGAGACGAAGGCACGCGGGCCGGATTGGGGGGAATGGGACTAGACTTCCCATTCCCATCGATTCCTATCTGTCCGGTCCTGGTGGCGGCGGTACAGATCCCCCGCCACCGTCGTGCCCCTCCGTCCAGTGCTCCTCCAGCTCTGGGTTGCCTGTAAGTTATTGCACTCGCCCTCCCGTTCACCCAAGTCCCTTCGTCGCCCGCACGCGCCTGCCAAATGGAAGCACGTCCCGTCCGGTCGCCAGTTCATAGCTAGCTATTAGTTAAATCCATCCATCGATTGGTTTCTTCCATCGCGTGCCCGTCCCAAACGTTCAGTCGGTGCCTCGTAGCGGTTCAGCTCCGCCACCTTCCTCTCTCGCTCGCGGGCACCATCAATGGTTGAGCAAGGAGCCACCAGCCATTGGAGCTCTCCACGCGTCGGACATTCGAGCGCCCGTTAGTCACGCCCGGAGGAGGCAAGAAATGGGACATGGGTACAAGCGGAACACGCCGAAACGCTTTGGATGCGGGATCAAAAACTCAAAATCAGTCAACCAAAGGAGGGGGGCCGAGCGTGTGAAATGCGCGGCGGAGAGACGGAAACGCTCGGCGTGTGTCGATGTAAGGGGGCTCTTGCCCGGGAGGACATGTCCTGGGCGGTTTGTTTGACTCCGCCGGGGAAATGCGCCGATGACCGCGGATGACGTACCGGCCTTTTTGGTCGCAGCATCTCATTCGCTTTGAGTACTGAAGTCCACAGAAATGATCGTTTAAATTAGACGAACAGATCATGATGGTCCAGACATTTGCGTCGTCGAGTGAGTTGGGCACGTGGGCGACGAGTTCGTGACACTGTGACGACTGTGGTCACCGCCAGGATTTCTCCACTTTTGGAAATTCGGTCCCGTCGGGAGACCTCACTTCAAATCAGATCTCCACATATTGTCTATACCAATTATACTAAAATAAGGTGATATACTCAACATTAGACATAAATAAAGGCAGATCCGCTACCGCCGAGTCAGTAGCGGCCTTTGCGGGATCCCGTGCCCGTGCCCGAGAGCGGCACCAGCCCCGCTGAACACTTGCTCCATCCCCCCACCCCACCCGACGCACTTCCTTCCACGGCACGGCGCGCCGAACGCTGCGCGAACCGCCGCTGCGCGCTCCCTCTCCTCCCGCGCTGCGATGCAGCGCTCCGCGGACGCCGCCGGCACTTCCTCCGCGCGACCGCCACGTCGCGCCCGCAGCGCCAGAGCCACTTCCGCCGCGCCATCGACGGCGCCTCCTCCGTCCTCTCTGCCCCCTCCGACGACTCCCGACATGAAGGACGGCGGCGTGCAGCTGCTCTCGCCGTCGCTGCACCGCGGGCTGCGCGCGGCCGCGTCCAACCAGAGCATGCACGCGCCAGCCAAGCCGGCCGTGTTCGACTTTGACTCGTTCACGCTCGAGGCCGTGCGGCGCCGCCACAAGGGCGAGACGTCCACCAAGCCGCAGCTGCGCGCCGACAGCTTCCTCCACAGCGTCTCGGTGTCGTCCTCGGGCGGCTCGCCGCGGTCGCCGTCCATGGCCGCGCGCGCCACGAGCAGCAGCAGCCGTGGTCGCATGGGCAGCGGCCACGCGTTCCCCAAGGCCGCGAGCTACGACCGACTGCCGTCGCTCGACGGCCACGAGACCCACTCGGTGCGCAGCATGGACGACTACGACTGGGGCCAGCGCAACACGCACGTGAGCAGCTACAGCAGCACGAGCGGCAGCAGCCGCATGATGTCCCAGCATCAGCCACACCACAACCAGCACCACCACGGGCTCTCGTCCATGTCGTCGGTCGGCACGCTGAGCAAGCGCATGAGCATGGCGAGCTCCACGACGTCGTCGGCGCTGCAGGGCGGCCCCACGAGCCGGCAGCGCGCCGAGGTGGTCGTGCGCGGCTGGCTGCAGCGCCGCCGCGGGCGCGTGCTCAAGCGCTGGAAGGCGCAGTACTGCGTGCTCAAGACGGACCAGCGGCTGTGCCTGTACGCGAGCGAGGACACGGTGAACGGCCGGCTCGAGGGCCGCTTCCAGGTGCTGCGCGTGACGTACAACGACAAGCACGGCTCGTTCCAGGTGATCGGCATCGCCGGCGACGAGACGCCGTACAAGGAAGAGTTCAAGCCGCTGGACGACGAAGGCTGGCGCGCCTGGTTCCTCGCGCTGCGCGAGTTCTTCACGCCGGCGTCGATCCACGAGGCGCTCGAGCGCATGCCCGAGCTGTCGCTGCTCCCGGGCGTCCACGCGTCGCTGCTTGAGGACGACGACGACGAAGACGACGACGACGACGACGGCACGTTCGCGCAGGAAGTCGAGGAGATGGTCATGCGCCCGTACGGCTTTGGCAGCGGCAGCACCGTGGACGAGCGGCGCGCGTCCACGTCCAACGCCAGCAGCCGCAGCACGGCCTCGAGCACCAACCAGCCGCACCCGCGCGTCCACCACTACGCGGCCGCGGCGTCCGCGGCGCCGGCGCCGCCCGCGAGCGAATCGCGCAAGACCGTGCTTTTTGACGCCAACGACCTCATGCAGTACACGACCACGAACAACCAGACCGAGGACCCAGCGGACGTCGCGACCGAGCTGCCCGAGCCGGTCGTCGCGCGCGCGTCCAACTACCGCAAGCTGTACACGGGCGGCACGCGCGCCAAGGCCTCGTCGATCGCGAGCAGCACGAGCAGCAGCGGTGCGTCGGTGTACGATCCGGTGCCAGCATACGCCCCGTCGGGCGACACACCCGTGGGTCCGCTGCCGCTGGCGCGAGGACCGTCGGCCCACGGGCTGAACGCGACCGGCGCGGTGGACTGCCCGATGATCGAGCGCGACAGCCAGAACGCCGTGGCGATCCTGGAGCGCTGCGGATCCGAGTCGGTCGTGTCGACCGCCGAGTCGGACGGCGCTTACTCGTGGAACCGGCCGTGAACACACAAGGCGTTGAGACGGCCAAGAACTGCCGATGGGAAGCAGTACGTGATGAGAACGAGAGAGAGGAGAGGCGCTTCGTATAGTACTATTATCGTAAACGATCAAGAGAGATTAAAGCTGGCAGTCGTGCGTCTCGTACAGGCTGGAGCGAGTTCTGTCCAAGGGCTCACCAAGCGACTCGCAAGCCAGAGAGAGAGAGAGCGAACTTCAACATCATTCGGTCTGCCTGTGGTCAGCGCGTTTGACAGCACTGTGAGCCAGAAGAACCTCTGTCGGACGCGGCTCAGACCATCGCGGCTCTGATTTCGCGGGGTAGAGTGTGCATTCTCCGCGCGCCGATGCTTCGATCTTTCCATGTCAAGAGCGACGCGCGGGAATGCGCATGCAACACCGCTGACCAGTGTGGGTCGCGGAAAGACTGCCTTTCTCGTGCGCAGCCAGCTGCCGTAGCTAATCAGATATGCATTTCAGCAGGTCCTTAACATAGTCATTTCATACCAGTTTCAGCTCTCTGTCCTCTGCCTATAGCTCATTAACGCATTATAAGAGGTTCGTGACAGAAAGCTGTCACACTGCGAATCAGATCCAGCTGCACGCAAGATCTTCCGTGATGGATGGAAGCTCTCTCTCGCGCGCTTGAAGCCGCACAGTGCAGGCCCACGGCCATCAACCAGAACAACGCTGACCGTCTGAGTACGCGCGGCGCTGTCCCGCGTTCGGCGCCGTTCGCTTCTTTCTGCGAGACCTTCTGTTGGGCGGTTCCATCGCGAACGGAGACCTTTGAAGTCTCCACGACGCGACGTCGCGGTCCGATCCAGAGACTCGACGCAGCTGTTGCGGCTGCCTCAAGCAATCGCGCAGGAGCGTGATGAGGTGACTGCATACTCACTCGCCTTCGGCCCTGAGTACGTACTGCAAGGCTCCCCAGCGCCACGTGAGATAGCTTTTCCTGCGGGTTCATTCCCCAATCTTCCACTCGCCGGTCACTCGGTGAGATCCTCCGTGCGCCCAGGCCTCCCCCACGCAAGATGCCGTCCCTCCGGTCCCTGCTGCGCGGACTCACGCTCGCGTGCGCGCTCTCGACGCTGCTCTCGGCGCCGGCGCTGGTCGCGGGCCAGGCCGCGACGGTCGGCACGGCCGAGTCGCGCACGTTCGCGCTCGACACGGCGGCCGTGCGCGAGCCCACGAGCCAGACTTTCTCGTACGCCGGCTCCTCGTTCATCACGGTGCATTTTGCGAGCTTCCAGCTCGGCGGCGGCGACAAGGTCGTCGTGCGCAGCGCCGACAGCTCGACCAAGTTTGAGTACACCGGTCTCGGCCGCGGCGCGCTGGGCATGGCCGGCGGCTTCTTCTCGTCGCGCATCCCCGGCGACACGGCGGTTGTCGACTTTGTGCCGTCGCAGTCGCAGCAGTCGGACGGCGCCGTGCTGCCTTCACAGGGCTTCACGGTCGACAAGATCACGCGCACGGCCAAGAGCTTCACGCCGCTCACCACGTGCGGCACGGACGACACGCAGCCGGCCAAGTGCTACACAAACGACACGGAGATCTACACCAAGTCGGCGGCCGTCGCGCGGCTGCTGATCAACGGCCAGACGTCCTGCACGGGCTGGCTCGTGGGCACCGAAGGCCACCTGCTCTCCAACTACCACTGCCTCGGCGAGAACAACCAGGCGCTCACGACCGACTACGAGTTCCAGGCCGAGAGCGCGTCCTGCGACGACCAGTGCCGCGTCAAGGGCGGCTGCCCCGGCCAGCTCGTCGCGACCACGGCGCAGCTCGTCGCGGCCGACGAGTCGCTCGACTACGCGCTCGTCAAGCTTGACACGACCGCCGACCTCTCCAAGTACGGCCACCTCACGCTGCGCGTGGCGGGCGCGACGCTCGCCGAGCGCATCTACATCCCGCAGCACCCGGCCGGGTACGCCAAGCGCATCGCCGTGGTCACGGACGACGGCAGCTTCGCCAAGGTCGAGGGCGTCGACGCCTCGAGCGCGTGTGGCGACCACCGCGTGCTGTACACGGCTGACACGGTCGGCGGCTCGTCGGGCTCGCCCGTGATCGCGACCGCCGACAACGCCGTCGTCGCGCTCCACAGCTGCGGCGTGCTCTCGGAGCCGTGCGTCAACAGCGGGATTGACATTCGCGGGCTCATCTACGACCTCAAGAGCAAGGGCGTCGTGCCGCGCGACGCGCTGGACGACCCGAACGCGCCCGTGCCCGACGGTCCGTGGATCCCCGGCGTGACCCCGCCCCCGACGCCTGCGCCGACGCCCGGCCCCACCCAGTCAGTCTGCCGCATCTTCATCTACGAGCCGTCGTGCCTGAACACGATCCCTGGCCGCTGCCTCTGGGTGGATGGCAAGTGCGTTGCCAACGATGGATCGGTGACCGCGGCCCCCACCGCGACGCCCGCGCCGACGACCCCGGAGCCCACGACGGCTGAGCCCACAACGCCTGCGCCGACGACCACCAAGCCAACGAAGACGCCCAAGCCCACTCAGACGCCCAAGCCGACCAAGACGACCCCCGTGCCGACGGTCAAGCAGACCCCGCCGCCCACGACCTGCAAGCCCACGCCCGCACCGACGCCCAAGCCGGTAGTGTCGATCTGCTCGGTGCTGTGGTTCAAGAACTCGTGTGAGCTGTGGACGTCCCACTGCGCCTGGAAGAACGGCGCGTGCGTGGCGAAGTAGTGCGTTCTTGGTCGTGTGTGTGAATTTAAGACGTTTTCCGGTCGTACAATAAGATCGAACTTTCCCTATGTCATAGAGACTTGGGCTGTGTTCGAACTCGAGATAAATCGTTTTATCTAGGGAGTTAAATCGATTTATGTCATTTTTTGCGATCGAACACGAGCCCAAGATAAATCGATTTATGGCACATAAATCACTTTATCGTAGATTAGCTGTATCGACGTTCTAACTTAGAGCTAAATCGGCGAGTTAGAGATAGTCACGATTTACGTTAGTTGCGCTAAGTCTCGAACACAGCCTTGCTTTCTGTTGAAGATGGATCAATGACCTTCGGTTGATACCTCTCATAACCAGTATTCTACATAATGTATTTTATTATTTCTGTCGGGTAAATTACTGCTCCAATGAAGAGCCGTGACAGTGACGTCAAAAGTTTCCCTCTTGGGAACGGACGGCCACGGAGGACCCACCATCGGAGTCTCCGTGGACATCCTCTGGTGGCCACAGGGGGTAGGCCCCTGGTGGTTTCCTTTTGCTTTCTTTCTTTCGCTCACCCTAATAAACACTTTTGGTTTTGCCTCTCTCCAACAACTCATTCTCCTCGCAATTGGTTGCCTCCTCTAACTCTAACAGGTTATGAGACCAACGCAAGCCTCGCCCCACCTCGACTTCCCGCGCCTGGTTGGCCCGGCCAACTACCCGGTCTGGAAGACCCGGGTGGAAGCCTCTCTCGACGGCAAGGAACTTCGTGGCTTCATCAAGGACCCGAACTACCAGGGTGACTCTGACTCCGAGGAGTCAGGCGTCGAGTCGGACGATGACGACCTCAACCCAGAGCTCTACGGCCCGGTCAACGCCCCAACGCAAGCCGAGCTCGACCGCGCCGCTGTTGGTCTGGATGACGCCATCGACGGCGCCGACGTGGACATGGAAGGCGTGGACCACGAGGACGATGCTAGCAGCGTGAACGACGACACGGCGTCACTCCTCAGCGAGATCCCCATGCCTGCATCGCTTTTGAAGCGATCTGGCAAGAGGTTCAAGAAGTCGAAGAAGCTTTCGGTGAAGCAAGTGCGCAACCGCAAGCGCGTAACCCGCGCCTTCCTCATCAAGACCGTCGACGACACGCACGCGCTCGCCGTCTCTGAGCTTGAGTCGCCGTTCGAGATCTTCATGCGCCTCTGCAACATGTACGAAGGCATCAGCGCGCATGGTGGCCCTTACCTCGTTGAGCGCAAGCTACGCAAGATGAAGTACGTCGAAGGCGAGAGCTACACCGTGTTCCTAGTGCAGTTCGAGAAGGCGCTCAAGGACACGACTGATGCTATCGAGGGCGTGTTTTCGGACCGCCAGAAGTCGTTGCTGCTCTTCAACGCGTTACCCGAGAGCTGGTCGAACCAGCTCCAGATCTGGAAGGGCTCGCGCAAGTTCATCCCGTACATGGAGCTCCGCCACCACGCTGAGGACAAGGCGCGCGAAGCTGAGGCCAAGATCCGCTACACGCAGCACCGTGGCACGCCGGAGTCATCTGAGACGAAGGCGGAGAAGGCACTCAAGGCCGTCGTCAAGCCGGTGAGGAACGCGCCTCTTCAGTGTACCTACTGTACCCGCCAGCATCACACCATCCCGCGTTGCAATATGCTGCAGCGTGATCTGGTCAACGGCTGTGTCAAGAAAGGAACTGTTCTTCCGGCAAACTTCGTGTTGCGCGCAGTGCCAGACTACCAGCCTGGCGGGGCGAACCGACCGCATGTTCCAGTCCGGAGCCATCCGTACGGAGGCCGAGGAGCTCCTGGACGCGGTCGTGGACGCGGTCGTGGCCAAGGCCGCGGTCGCGGGGACCGTTCAGCATCCACGTCGAACCAGCAACACGCTGGCGTATTCGACGCTGACGGCAACAAGGTCGACCTTGACGCCCTTCTCAAAGCCAAGCGTGCGAGAGAGTCGTACCAACAAGGCGACGGCTCCGACCGCGCCTTGGTGGCTGTGGTCACCACGATCCCATCGATCATGAGTCTCTCGGCTGTCTCATCCAGTCTCGAGCAGACCTGGACTATTGACTCTAGCTGCACCCGCCACGTTGCTTACCAACGTGCGTGGTTTACGCAGATCAACGACGCCAGCGGCGACATCACGGTCGGCGGTGGCAACAAGATCCCCATCCGTGGTGTGGGCACGATCTCGCTTGAGGTCGCTGACTCCAATGGCATCATGCGCACGATCGACATCCACGACGTGCTGTTCGCGCCCGAACTTCAGTTCAACCTCCTCTCCGTGGCTAAGGCCGTCAAAGAGGACTTCAAGCTCACGTTCGAGCGCACACAGTGCAACATCTTCCATGCCCACCGCTACAAGATGATCGCCAAGCTGGATGCCTCCTCAGGGCTTTACCAGTTCAAGGCCAAGCCAGCTCCCCACCATGCGGTTGCCGCCATGGCGCAATCAGGTGAGATCTCTCGTGTTCTCCTTGCTCACAAACGCATGGGTCATATTAACTTTCGCTTGCTCCAGGAGATGTTCAAGCGTGGTGAGATCCCCGACATCCACCTCACGGACTCGGACTTCAAGGGTGAACTCTTCTGCCCGGCGTGCGCATACGCCAAGTCCCATAAAGCTCCATTCAATAGACACCCTGTTGAACGTTCCACATACCCTCTTCAACGCGTTCATTCTGATATCTGTGGCCCTTTCTCAGTCAAGACACTTTCTGGATGCCGGTACTTTCTGACTTTCATCGATGGCTACTCCCGCTTCGGGTACCTCTTTGTCCCTGAGAAATATTCTGAGCTCTACGAGTGCTATGAACAGTTCCGTCGTGAGGCAGTCGCTCTCTTTAGTAACGACATTGGTGTAATCGAATACCGAGACAACTGCCACGATCCTGAGATACAAGCACTCCAGGCAGACAATACCAAGGAATATGAAAAACTCGGCCGCAGCATCAATTGCAAGTATGGTACCAAACTCCGGTTTACCATGGCCTACACTCCAAACCAGAACGGTGTCGCAGAGCGCCGCAATCGAAGGCTCCAAGAGCATCTCCGAGCTTTTCTGCTCGATGGAGAACTCGACGACGAACTTTGGGGAGAAGCTGCTAGACATGCTAATGATATCATCAACAGCACACCGAGCAGCGCAACCATGGGACTAGCCCCAACAGAGCTGTGGTCAAACAGACGGGCTGACACTGATCTCTTCAAAGTGTTTGGGTGTGAAGCATGGGTTCATATCCAAGACACGGATAAACTTGAACCACGTGCCGTGCGATGCATGTACATAGGCCGTGCAGCAAACAAAAAGGGATTCAAACTTCTGAACTTACACGAGAACACGGTTGTGTACAGCAGAGACGTGGTCTTTCGTGAGCACATCTTCCCCAAACTTGAGTCTCTCCACCCGAAAGCCCCACCCGCTCCCGTGCCGGTGCCACCGGCGATACCCACTCCACCGCAACTCGCGGTCTCAGCTCCATCACCCTCGCCGCCAGCCACAGCAGCTCTTCCGAACCCCCGGACGTTTCAGTCTATGCTAGACGCGCCCCTTCATGGATCTGATCTACAGCATGTACCAGCTGTCGAGTATATGTTCCATGCCAGCTCCAAACGACCATCTGGAGACCATGACACTGTGTCGCATAAGCGGGCACGTCAATCTCCTGCTGCCGTGCCGTTCCTGTCATATCCGGACGAAGCGAAGGAGCCTCTCCTTACCGCTGATGAGGATGTTGCTGAAGTCCGTGAGCGCTGGAGTTAGATCCATGCGCTCCTCGCATCCCGTCACATCTCTGAGCCCCGCTCATTCAAAGCGGCCATGCAGTCTTCTGAAAAGGCCTTCTGGAAAACGGCTGCTGACTCGGAGTACCAATCCCTGATCGAGAACTGGACCTGGACCCTCGTCCCTTCGCCGGCCGGCCGTAAGATCCTCAGCTGCCGATGGGTATGGGCAATCAAGTACAAAAGTACAGGTGAGATCGAGCGCTACAAAGCGCGTCTCGTTATCCGTGGCTACATGCAGGAATATGGAATTGACTACAACGAAATCTTTTCCCCTGTCATCAGGATGGAAGTCTTACGCCTACTTGTCACTATTGGCGCCCTCAAAGATCTTGAGATCCACCAAATGGACGTCAAAACGGCTCTCCTCAACGGTACTCTCGAAGAGGACATCTACATGACACAACCAGAGGGATACATTGTCCCTGGCACAGAAGGCCAGGTCTGCAAGCTCAACAAGAGTCTATATGGACTCAAACAATCTCCCCGCGTCTGGTATGAGACCCTTTGTGAGTTCCTCTCTGGACTTGGTTTCAAACGCCTCATCAAAGATCACTGTGTCTTTGTAGCCCTCTTTGATCGCGACCTGTGCTACATCGCAGTCTATGTGGATGACCTCCTCATCATGGCTTCCAAGCTGAAGACCATCCAATACATCAAATCTTCCCTCCACAATCGCTTCAAGATGTCAGATTTGGGGGAGGCTGCTTTCCTGCTTGGCTGGTCTATTATCCGGAACCGAAACGCACGCACCATCTCGCCTCAATAAGCAAAATATGCGCTGAGCGCTTCAACCACTCCAACGCAAATCCAGTTGCAATGCCACTCGACCCGAGTGTGAAACTCAGCAAAGAGATGGAGCCAAAGACTCAGCAAGAGATAGAAGAAATGTCAAAAGTCCCATTCTGAGAGGCTGTCGGCAGTTTCATGTATCTCATGATGGGCACACGCCCCGACCTTTCGAACTTTCTGATAGAAGTCAGTCAGTTCTGCTCGAACCCTGGCTCTGCACACTGGGAGCCAAACGCGGCCTCAAATATCTCAGAGGAACCATATCTCATGGGATCGTGCTTGGGGGTCGCCAAAACGTCTCTCTATTACGAGACCAACACTACCTCAGTGCATACTCGGATGCCGACTACGCAAACAGCGTTGACATACGACGATCTGTCGGAGGCTACCTTACAATGGTCTGCAACAGCCCCATCTCATGGCGCTCACGGAAACACCATACGGTTGTCCTGTCTACCACTGAGGCGGAGTACATTGCCCTGTGCCACTGCATCCAGAAGGTACTCGTCTTGAGGCACCTGCTCGGAGAAATGGGCTACAAGCAGAATGGCCCCATTACAGTCCTGGAGGACAACCAAAGCTGCATCAAAGTTGCCAACAATCCGGATTTACATGGACCAAAGCACATCGATATTCGGTATCACTTCGTCCAAGAGAAGACGAGCAGAAGATCATCGAGATCGAATACTGTAACATCAAGGACATGACTGCAGATATCTTTACGAAAGCTCTGGCTAAACCAGTCTTCCTGCACCTCCGCACTCTGCTTCAGATGAGAGACATGCAACACAAGTAAACAGTCAATACATCACACAATACAGAACTAATATTTTGCTCCTGACTCAAAATCGCATGGGTCAATCATCAATCTCTCTGTACCATCATATAGAGCATTGACTCCTCTATCGGACTACATGACGCTTTCTTCGGGACTAGATCTATGTGCCAAGCAAATCCGCCAAAACATTCTGTGCAAAATATCAAAATTGATTCTTTATCTTCCCTTGTATACCAACTGCAAAACCTAAAATATGATAATCAAGCAACAAGTCTACATTTATCGCCCCCATTACCACATGTTGTATTATACAACATGCGACCGTATGTTGTATAATACAACATGTTTTATCCACACAAATCATATGCATATGCATTACTGCGGGAATTTTGTGGTCACATTTTTGGCGCCATTTTCATTGAAATTCGACAAAAACCAAAAGGCACGATTTTTTCTAGCTGCTATGAACACCATTGGTCCAGGTTCTGTCCCCACGCATGGTCCGAAACCCTCTGAGAAAGGGGTCGTTTGCGCAGAAATTTGTAGCTAACATCGAGTCTTTTTATGTAACCCATACAAAAAAATTTATGTTAAACATGTTGTATTATGCAACATGTATAAAAAACCTTAATCGGAAAAGCTCGGTAATGGAGCCGTTATAAATACAAGAACTTAAGCACTGTAAAAATCTATTTTATGGTCGATAGTAATATTGTTCTACGTGGGTGATCTCCAACCCACAACCGCACACAAACTCAGTACCCTCAGCGTACTGAAACTTGAACCTTTCCCAGCAGCAGATTCCAAATCTGAGAACTCGCTTTTCACAGTCCTCTGAGTCAAACTGGTTGCCATAAACCAGGAACTTCTGTAGTGCTTCATGAAATCGTTGGTAGACCACCGAAGTGCTGATCTCGTTGGAGCTCGTATACCCGTGGCTCGTAGATCACAAAAATGTTGTTTGGCCGATAAAAGAACACGCCCCGTGCGTGACAGTCATTTGGCTCAAAGCACTTGGTGTTAAATACTGGCGGAACGACTGGAATTTCCCAGGGCACCCATCCACCTCTGAACCCGCGTCGTTGCCAACTTCGATGATCTCTCCATCCCTCTCGATCACTTTCTTTTTCTTGTCATCGCCCTTTTTCTGGTACCTGTCACCTTTTGATGACCAACTCGACCCATCGGAGAGTTGTTCGAATGTTCTCTTTGGGCGTATACGTGATTGGTTGAAAAAGAGGCAAAAAGACCAAGTCAGATCTTTTCCTTCTAGCTGGCTGCCCTGTAAACTTTCCACGATGGGGCATTGTTCGGCCCTGCCTTCTTGAGATGGGTTCGACTGCGCTGGGTAGCCCGGCACGAAAGGTACTCATAATGAAAGCCGAAGGCAATCAGAATTTCCTCCCGTACACCATAGTACTGGTCGTAAAGAGCACTGTCCGCCTTGCCAGCGTCTGTGTAGAGCAGACGTTTCCACTTCCTTAGCTGATGTGTATCTGGCTCAGTCATTTTTGTAAATGACACTCAGCGCTAGACGAAAAACTCCGTTCCTACTGAGAGGGCTCTGATACGCACGCGGGATCTGTGAGAAAACCTCCCCTCATATCTTCTTAGTGTCTGAGTTCTGAACCGAGACAACCAGTCAGAAATATCGCAGCACAGAAAGAAAGATACCCTGTGATCCTTGATCCAGGGAGGCTGTTGAAGATGGATCAATGACCTTCGATTGATACCTCTCATAACCAGTATTCTACATAATGTATTTTATTATTTCTGTCGGGTAAATTACTGCTCCAATGAAGAGCCGTGACAGTGACGTCAAAAGTTTCCCTCTTGGGAACGGACGGCCACGGAGGACCCACCATCGGAGTCTCCGTGGACATCCTCTGGTGGCCACAGGGGGTAGGCCCCTGGTGGTTTCCTTTTGCTTTCTTTCTTTCGCTCACCCTAATAAACACTTTTGGTTTTGCCTCTCTCCAACAACTCGTTCTCCTCGCAATTGGTTGCCTCCTCTAACTCTAACACTTTCCGTGTCTCTCGACAACCTTGAAGCTTTGTGCCAACCAGACGAGTGGTGTTAGATACCAGGTACAGTACAGTCCGCGTCAGTGGTATTTGAAAATTGTTGTTTTTGGTGAAATCTCGGATACGAGAGTGTGTTGATTGAATCTAAAACGACCGGATTATAGCAAATCACAAGCCAGGTCGAATGGCGTTGGTTTCAGTGCAAAATTCGCCTTTGTCGTGGAGAAATCCAGAGGTAACCAAAAGACAGTGAAGTCTGAGGTGACATTTTACGTGTGAAAGAAAAGTTTAAGGACGTAATTAATGCTACTTGACAGAGATCCCGTGGCTCAAGTTTCTCAAGGTCTGGCGCGGCCCCATGCTTCTGCCTCGGCACATCCGTGCTCGGCAGGCATGGGCACATGAAAATGACGGTTTGGACGAGGTCTGGTGGTCTCATGCGTGGTTCTCAGATGAAAAGAAGTGGAACCTTGATGGCCCCGACGGGTACAAGCGCTGGGTCGACGTGCGGGCGAAGGAACCGGTTCCTGTCCCGCGCCATTCTGGAGGAGTTTCCGTCATGGTGTGGGGCACGTTCTGTGGCGGCAACAAGAATGCTTTGGTGTTCCTGGATGGTCGCGTGACGTCGGTGAAGTACGTGGCGACCCTTATGGCGCATTTGCAACCCGTGTTCGACACCGAGCGCCATGTTTTTCAGCATGACAACGCGTCATCTCATGCGGCGCGCAACACGAAGACGTGGCTCAAGCGCCAGAATATCGAGACCATGACGTGGCCGGCACGTTCACCTGATCTCAATCCCATTGAGAATGTCTGGTGACGCACTAGGTCTACGCCAACAACCGTCAGTTCGACTCGGTTGACGACCTGAAAGTCGCCATTCAAGCCGCATGGGACGCGCTTCCCGCCTCTTACCTCCTCTCACTGTCGGACTCGATGCCGACGCGTGTCAAGAAGCTTTAGGACGTCTGTGGCAAGCACCTCCAGTATTAACAACGCGCGGGAGGCGGGGGAAGTGATATAAAACCATGATAAACATGCTACTCATTTTTCTTCCGTCTCACTGTCTTTTGGTTATCTCTGGATTTCTCCGCGACGAAGGCGAATTTTGCACCGAAACCAACGCCATTCGACTTGGCTTGTGATTTGCTATAATCCGGTCGTTTTAGATTCAATCAACACACTCTCGTTTCCGAGATTTCACCAAAAACTAGGTGGGGGGCACCCGCCGTGGGCGGGCGCTTGTACATAACTCGAAAGATACTCGAATAGTAGCAACCTCTGCGGTGCTGTCTTATTTACGGCCAATGACCGACGCATATTTTGACCATGAAATTGGTGATGTCATGCGGAGATAACAGCGGCAGTACATGGCTACACGTTCGCGAAATAAGCTGCAGTACAAACCTGATTAACCTGCTACATCGGATGTTCTGGAAAACGTTATCAAGTCAAACTGTATCACTACTTAGAGGTGATACCACATTAACTGTGTTTCACTATATATCAGGGTACCGGCTTATTTGGCGATCAAACTGTACCACTGGCGCGGACTGTATTAGAGGGATTGTGTTCAAGATGGATCAATCACCTTTCACAGGTGCATCACTTTTGTGCGCCATTGCAGCTCGATATGATTGGTTGAAATGGAGTTGGTTGTGTCAACACCCTAACTTATTACTACCTCCGGGCGGAAAATGAAGTCCTTTTGAAAAAAAAAAATCTGCGACGCTCCGCCTCGTTATTTTGGCTCACTATAGACGATAGTAGGACTGCGTTTTCAGAAAGTCTGGAAACCAAAGAGAAAAATCATTGACCGTCGATGGGCATTCATGTTCCGCCCCAACACTCTAGAGAGCATATAGTACTCACTCATACGGAACGCTACGACCTGTAAGGGTGTCCAAGGGAGCGTGTATGGGCACCAGTACGGGGGGGGTTGAGCTAGAGACGGGAGTGTGTTTCGACGTTTATCGCGGTCGATGGTTACCCCTCTCGTGCCTCTCGTGGGCTTCATCGTTGCGCCAAAGGCTCGTCAGCAAGCGGCGAGGAACGCACGCTTCACCGCCGCGATGAACTCGGTGGCGCTGTGGCCCTCTTCGGAGACCGTAGCGAGCGATGCGACGAAGGTTACATGAAGACAGGAAAGAAGCAAACCCGCACCCTCAATGATGGAACGGAAAAGAGCGCAGTTTTGATGCGCGAAAACTCACGGAGAGGAGCTTAGTTGAACGCGGACGGGTGTGAGTGCGGCCTTCTTGTAGCTCTTGGCCTCCAACGATACCGGCACCTTGCCCGCGGGGCATTCATGCGCTCCGTGCCACCGTCTTCCACGCACGCCTTCCACTCCGGCGCTCGAGGCACGCGGCGCCTGATCAACGCGCACACATCGCCACCCGCTCCGCACGTGGACTCGTCTTCCCCCGTAAGGAACACACCGCGTTAGCGTCGTGGGTAAGTCTTCTAGTGGGGACTTCTTCTTGCCGCGACTTGATTTGAGAAGTGAGACCCCAAAAATTTGCGGCCAGGTATCCTCCCGGAGGACCATTTGGATTTTTGGCGCGCGGTCCGAATTTCAAAAAGCCTCGTCTAAACGAATTATGCTAACTCGAGATCGGTTTATAAGGGTTATGCATGTATCGAGAAGGAAATCCCATTGGTGAATGACTTCACTTTCCGACCGGAGGTAGTATGAAACACATGAAAAATATGAAAAAACGCATCGAAAGTGTGGAGAGAGTGTGCCCAAGCAGAGAATCCGTTCAAAAAACACATCAGGACATGGCACCAGAAGAGGGAGCAGAACTCATGAGAGCGGCGCGAGATCATAGCTTATCCGGGCAGAACATAGAGCAACGGGAACAAAACATAGAAAGTGGGTGAGAAGCATACAGATGGCTTAGATAACCCTTTAATATGGGAACAGGGTCCCTATGATAGGGCAAGAGGATAAACAAGTTCGGGCATTTGTGGTGTTGAAAGCAGGTGCAAATGCCTCTGTTGTGTGCATGATCTAAGTTTCGGTCATAGTCGAAAATGCTGTGGGCACACTACATTAGAGCTCAGACGCGACGCACGGTTCAGACAAAACATTGATCGTTCGTGAGAGCACAAAAAATCGCTGACCGGCAAGCAGTATACTGTGAACGAGCTCATGGGTGAGTGGACGGTGATCAAGCGCCTCACTGCGAAGGGAGCGTACGAGGCATACAGGGCGGACAAACTACGCTGGACTGTATCGTACTTCTAGGACACGCTCAACGGCTGAACTATGTGCGGTGGAGACCATCCGGAGATCAAAACCGCTTGCGCAGCTCCAGCAACACAAGCGTGAAGGCTGCGCCGATGCGTCCGTGCCCCGTTCGTTGGAAGGCTCATCAGCGCACTGCTTAAGACGTGTGGGTAGTGATGGTGAATGATCACCCCCATTCCCGAGGTGCTGTGCCATGTGACGCGGATCATACTCCTTACAGCACGGAAATGAAGGATTTAATCCGAGACGAGAACGACGCAACACCGATGTTGATCGAGAAATGAATAAAGGCGCACCGGGCGATCCGGCAACCGGATCATGGCTGGCCGACGCATCAAGTGTGTGTTAAAGCGCATTTGGGAGAAAGAAGGGATGGACAATACCATCGAAGGAACCGAGGTGGCTGTCGCCGCGCGCGTGTTCAGGCCGACAATGAAGAGTACTCCTCATTCATTTACCGTCCACAGCTTGATACGAGCGGGGTGCCGCTCGTGGCCAGCGGCTTCATCGAAGATCCCTTTTTTCTCGGCGTAACGTCCCTTGAGCTCCTCGAGAATGGCGTAAGGTTTGCTCACGATGGACGATTCGTGATTCTCCACGCGTATGCAATATCCAAGCTCAGTAACATCCCATAACCCCTTCATTACTTGCGGCTTCACGGATGCGGTGAGGTCTTACCAGTTGATCGGCCTTTTCGTAGTTAGGCAGCGCAGCGCGACTTTCGAATGGGTCTCTAATCACCTTCCGATTTGTGTCTCAACCTTCGAGGCTAGTTGTTACAATGTGACTGCGTTTGCACCTGCAACTCCACGTGTTGTACAACGTGCGGAGGCACACCTACCGTTGCCGTTGGAACTGCGTCATGATAATGAGAGGTGTTGAGGACGTGCACCACACAACCTCGATGGACAAGTGCCGACGTCTGGGCTTTAGTGAGCCCAGCGCTGGCTTCAGTACCCCCAGTTGCAGGACTTTACCGAGTATTGCACCTCCGACTGGCTGTTTGTTCGATTTTGGTGCTGGCAGATATTTCACGCCTCCCCCTCCCTCCCCCCCCCCCCCCCCCCACCACCCACAGACTCCAACCAACAACCCGCCCCAGCGGACACTCCTCTG
>JAMFLL010000493.1:0-34989 GCA_027475725.1 Pythium rhizo-oryzae
TGAGACCCTGCGACCGCTCAATACTCCGCAAAACCACCGTATTGCCATGGCATGGTATGGCCATTTGCCAATCTGATTGGCTGATGTGTTACAAAAAATCCTCCGATTGGCTGAGCAGGAAAGTATGCAACCCTGGTTGCATTCGCAGCATAATGTAAGGGGTTACGGATCTCAGCCAAAGATTCATATTTTTACTTTTTTTGGAATATCTCGGCCGCACGCTTGGGATGCTACATGCTCCGTCGGACACGACACTCGATTGTCTCACCTCTCAATCCCCTTTCCCTTCGATGCGCCAACGCGGTGGCCACACCCATCAGCGCACATTGTGTTGGTGAGGAATTTCAATCCGAAACCTCGGAGTTCCACTTAATACAGACAGGCGCCGCGTGTTGGTTTGTCTCACTGGTGGTGAATTAAGACGGATGACAGGGTTCTCGTTTAATATAGGTCAATTGGTAGAGAAGTAGAGAGCAGTCGAGAAGGCGAGCAGCAGCAGGCTGCCAGCGAGTTGCATCTCAGCGGGTTTTCGTGGAGATCAATGGGGGCGGGACCCTGCGTCCTCACCACGATGGTGCTGTCACAAATCGATTTGCCGCGCTTCCTTCACCACCCCTCCTGCCGCCGACGACCCCCACGTGTAAACGACGATGATGCGCCATACGCTCCTGGTCGAGTGCGCGGGCGAGCTCGTCGGTACGTGGCTCATGGTCTTCCTCGGTACAGCGACGATCGCAGCTGCAGTTACAACTGGCGCGCAGGCCGGCCTCTGGCAGGTCGCCGTGGTCTGGGGCTTCGCCGTGACGCTCGCAATCTTCCTCGCGGGCCACACCTCCGGCGCGCACCTCAACCCGGCCGTCACGATCTCGCTCGCCGTCTCCCGCAAGACGCGATTCCCGCTCCACAAGGTACTTCCCTACATCCTCGCACAGCTCCTCGGCGCGATCCTGAGCGGTGTGTGCGTGCTGTGCATGTACGGCTCGGCGCTCGCGCGGTTCGAGCGCCTCAACTTCATCACGCGCGGCGAGGCAAACAGCACGCTCTCGGCGATGGTGTTCGGCGAGTACTTCCCTAACCCACAGATCGTCAATAGTGGGGCGTTACAGCTCACGGATGTGTCCCACGCGGGCGCGCTCTTCGCCGAGGCCATCGGCACGATGGTGCTCATGCTGCTCGTGCGCGCGCTCACGGACGATACCAACGCGTCCCGGCCCACCAAGACGCAGGCGCCCTTCTTCGTCGGTTTCATGGCGGCGTCGTTGATCAGCTTTGTGGCGCCGATCACACAGGCCGGGTTCAACCCGGCGCGCGACTTTGGTCCGCGTCTGGTCGCGGCGTGTGCGGGTTGGGGCAGTGCGGCGATCCCGGGTCCGCGCAACGAGTTCTGGGTCTACGTGGCTGGGCCGATGCTCGGCGCGCTTGTTGGCGGGATGGTGTACGATTGCGTGGCGCAACCAAACACACGCACAGCTGGTTTGCGCGTGCACGTCCACCCTCGACGCTGGAATCGTTTTCGCTCAAGTTGCGTGCATGGCTCGCCCGGCACCCCGCGGTCAGCACGCTTATCGTGCGATGGATGAGGTATAGCCTGAGCGTGGCACAGTCCATTGTCTGTGTACGAGTGCTAGACACCCTGCGAATCGCCTCTCAGATTCACGCTATTTTCTTTTCTCGTTTTCGCGACGAGCTCAACCCGAAGCTTGCGATGGTAAACGCGCGTACGATAATACATGTCTCGCACCAAATCCATCAGCTCGCCACAGTCCTCCAGCTATCGACCACGTGAACATGGTGTGTGTGCCTCTCGTGCTACCAGACACGTGTGTGATACCAATGCTTGCAGTGTGTTAGAGTAGCAAAAAGAGATGTATAACCAAAATGGAAATCAGATGCCCCCCCCCCCCCCCCCCCCCCCCTGGTATTACACAACTCACAAAATCCAATTTGGGCTCCAAAGGTGGGGGGACTCGAAGTTGCATCCCCTCTGAGTTGTTTTTGACCAATCGGCAAAGTGCCGTGGGATTCGCCAGACCCTTCCTTGTCGCTGGTTGCACGGCCTCCGATACGTGGCACTGTGTGAGGCTCGCGGTGACACAAGAGGAACGCGTCAACCCAGGCAGCCAGCCACCGACCGAGCCCACTGATGAACGCCACCGAGAGCGTCGACGACCACGTCTATGAGAGCGTGCGCGCGTACTACGGGCAGCACCTCCAGCAGACCAGCGACCTGAAGACCTCGGCCTCCTGCTGCGAGCGCGAGGCGCCGCACCCGCTGATCGCGGATGCGCTGAGCAAGATCCCGCGCGAGGTGCTGAGCAAGTTCTACGGCTGCGGCACGCCCATCCCGCTGGGCATCGAGGGCCTGGACGTGCTGGACCTGGGCAGCGGCAGCGGGCGCGATGCGTACGTTGTGTCGGCGCTCGTGGGCCCGCACGGCTCGGTCACGGGCGTGGACATGACGCCCGAGCAGCTCGCGGTCGCGCGGCGCCACGTGGACGCGTTCTCCGAGCGTCTCGAGTACGCCGAGCCCAACATGCGCTTTGTCGAGGGCTTCATCGAGTGCCTCGCGGACGCCGGCGTCGCGAGCGCGTCCAAGGATCTCGTGATCTCCAACTGCGTGATCAACCTCTCGCCGCGCAAGGACCAGGTGCTGCGCGAAGTATTTCGCGTGCTGCGCGACGGCGGCGAGTTTTTCTTCTCGGACGTGTACGCCACGCGGCGCTTATCCGACGCGGCGCGCCAGCACCACGCGCTCCGCGGCGAGTGCCTCGGCGGCGCGCTGTACGTGGAGGACTTCAAACAGCTCAGTCGCGAGATCGGCTTTGGTGAGCCGCGCGTGCTCGCGGTCGCGCCCATCGAGATCCAGAGCGCCGAGCTCGCGGACATGGTCGGCTCGACGCAGTTTTACAGCATCACGTTCCGCTGCTTCAAGGTGGTCAACATGGAGCCACGCGAGCGCGAGGAGGACTACGGCCACGTGGCGACGTACCTGGGGACGATCCCGGGCCACGCGCGCGGGTACGAGCTGGACGCTGCCCACTACTTTGAAACGCGCCGCCCGGAGCGCGTCGGTGGTAACACGGCCGCGATCCTGAAGCATTCATGGCTGCGCCAGTACTTCAAGGTGGACGGCGATTGGTCCGAGCATTTCGGTCCGTTCACACGGGAACTGGAAGCTGGTGTGGCCCTGATTGCCGAGATCGCGCGGCGGCAGCAGAATGGCGCGATCCCAGTGGGGACGCAACACCGTCCCCCCGAGCCCGTGAACAAGAGCTGCGGTGGCGCGAAGAAGAGTTGCTGCTGAGTGCGATCCTGGCTGGCGTCTACAGGTACAGTAGCCGTGTCTCCGCCTCGTTGCTGAGGCACTCGCCCCTCGAGCGTGACAACAACTGTTACCGCTGTTCTGGGTCCCAGACTATCGTGGTACGGTAATCCAAACACAAAGCAGAGCGACCAGGATGCGACAATCGAATGCTTTTCATTTTTCCCAGACGCAGCGAATCTTGGGCGTGGCGCTGTATAATAGTGCTGCACCGGTAGGGACGGCTCCAGCGCCGGGCAAGTTGACCCAGTCTGCTCCCCCATGCACTCATGAACGGTGCCTTGCCGACTGCAACTCCTTTGTGAGACCCTTCCCCCCGAGCCGTTGAATGTACAGTAGTGCGTTGGGGCCATTAGACTCCTTCGAGGCCCGAAGGGTCAAGCGTGGGAAGCGCCACTCTCTCGCGCGTCGCGACGTGACGTTCCTGTGAAGTACAGTAGCATAGATTAGAACACGCAGTTGAAGAGAGAGAGAGCGGGTGGTGGCGCGGTGCGGAGTGTTGCAGATTGCGATCCCCGGAGGCAATCGCAAACTGAGCATCCACCAATCACTGACGAGGACGATTCGGCTAACAACCAATCAGACGAGAAGAATCTGCTGCCTTTCTCTACATGCCAAGCAGCAGGCGTGAGGATGAGCAACACGCCGTTCTGCAGCTGAACCGAGAGGATGAGCAGCAGCGGGGCTCCCGGCGATGGCGTCTTCACCACGACGCAGGTGCAGCCCGACAGCCGTCGGAGGCCGCTAATGGTGTTCTCACAAATCGATTTGCTTCGCCTCCCTCTCCGTCAATCCCCTGCCCTTGGATAACGACGATGCCTCGCCACACGCTCCTTGTCGAGTGCGTGGGCGAGCTCGTTGGCACTTGGCTCATGGTCTTCCTGGGCACGGCGACAGTCGCGGCTGCAGTCACGACCGGCGCGCAGGCCGGCCTCTGGCAAGTCGCGGTCGTCTGGGGCTTCGCCGTGGCGCTCGCAATCTACCTCACAGGTCACATCTCGGGCGCGCACCTCAACCCGGCCGTGACGATCTCGCTCGCCGTCTCGCGCAAGACGCGCTTCCCGTTCCGAAAAGTACTCCCCTACGTCTTCGCGCAGCTCCTCGGCGCGATCCTCAGCGGTGTGTGCGTGCTGTGCATGTACGGCTCAGCGCTCGGACGGTATGAGCAGCTCAACTCCATTACGCGCGGCGAGGCCAACAGCACGCTCTCGGCGATGGTGTTCGGCGAGTATTTCCCCAACCCGCAGATGGTCAAGAGCAAAACACTTGAGCTCACGGATGTATCGCACTTGGTGCGCTTTTCGCCGAGGCCATCGGCACGATGGTGCTCATGCTGCTCGTGCGCGCGCTCACGGACTCGACGAACGCGTCGCGGCCCAGCAAGACGCAGACGCCCTTCTTCATCGGCTTCACAGTGGCGTTGTTGATCAGCTTTGTGGCTCCGATCACGCAGGCCGGGTTCAATCCAGCGCGCGACTTTGGTTCGCGTCTGGTCGCGGCGTGTGCGGGTTGGGGCAGTGCGGCGATCCCGGGTCCGCACAACGAGTTCTGGGTCTACGTGGTTGGTCCGGTTCTTGGCGCTGTGGTTGGTGGGATGCTGTATGACTACGTGGTGCATCCAGCGTACATTGCGACAGGCATCGAAGCGCAAGACAAGCAAGCCGTGCGTGTGCGTAGTGCAGAACCCTACGCAAGCGCAGCTGGTGTGCGCCAGTGTGATCACGCATGAAGCAGCGTTCAGTTCTCCTCATGCGGAGACCTACCTCACTTGTACAGCTCGCCCTTCGCCGAGAGGCGACCGCGCGTATCATGCGCTGAACGAGGTATAGCATGGATAATGTATCAGGCGTCTGCGCTGCGCTGCACCAGTATTTTTAGTGGACCCCATTCTTTGCAAAGCTCCGTGCTTCTCCATTTTATTTCTCGGTCTTGTCGTTTACGTCCAGTACACGCCCGCCTTCTCGATCTCTCTGATGAGCTCTGCCAGCAGCAGCCTGCTTGGCACGAGCGACGTCGTGCCGAAGACGTGCTGCAGCTCGCGATGGTAAAAGTACACGACCCAGATCCAGTACGCTTCGTTCGGAAGTTCGATTGAGCCGAGCACCTTTCGGGTGCATTTGTTGCGTGCGCCGTCGTGCTCTTCCACGTCCGTGGGCTGGAGCAACTGCGCATAATCACGACTAATCAACGCGTCAAACATCACGAGCCGGTCGGCATAGTCCTCAAAAGAGCGCAGCGCATAAGTCGACGTCGTTGAATTCTTATCGCATGGGCGGCAACGCGGCCGCGATCCTCAAGCACGCGTGTCTGCGCCATGTACTTCAAGGTCGATGGCGACAGGCCCGAGCATTTCGGTGCATTCAAGCGCGACCGAGGCGGAGGCGTAGACCAGATCGTCGAGTTTAGTCGGCGGCAGCAGAACGGCACGATAACTGTGGGCAACAAGGACTGCAGTACCAAGACGACACCCGGATCCGGCAAAAAGGGCTGTGGTGGACCACCACTGGTGGCGCCAAGACGAGCTGTTGCTGAGTTGCAGTCGAGGTTAATGGCTGATATCAGTCCTTTCCAGCGTTTGGTCAAACGGAGCTGTCTTGAAGTGTGGGCGGGCATCAACGTTCCGTCAGCGTCGCCGCGGATTATCCCGTCTCCAGGACACAGTGGGCATGCTTCAAATCCTCAAGTTTCTCCCCTGTGGGACCTGGTTCCGACAGTTTTGTGTCTCTGTGTATCGAAAGCTGACATCGTCATCATGGCACACACAAGACGGTCGACATACCTTCCCCGACACCAGCCATGGAATAGAGAGAAGCAGGATCCACGCACGACGCGACGCGAGCTGAACCTGTGCATGCATTTGTGGGTCGATGCAGAACAGAGCTCATGTACTGGACAGATTGCGATCAACTTGGGACGACCGCAACCGAACCAACAGCCCATATATACCCAATCATCATAGATAGGTAGGCTACTTTTAGCCAATCCGTGAGCTGGTATTGTATCGTCTATGCGCAAGTGGACGATGGGAAGATCATAAGAGGATGCGCACCACGCCGTTTTGCAGCTGGAGGCTCTCTGTGCAAGTGGAGACTCGCAAGTTCCCTCTAAGTGGCATCCTGACGCCAGGTGCGAGCCGTTGGGCTCCTCTCACAACGTCATTTGCGTCGCTTCCACCTCCGTCATCCACCTCAAGACTAGTCCGCCCACGTGAAGATGGCTCGCCGCACGCTCCTCGCGGAATGCGTGGGCGAAATGCTCGGCACGTGGCTGCTCGTCTTCCTGGGCACGGCGACGGGCGCCGCCTCGGTCACGACCGGCGCGCAGACCGGCCTGTGGCAGGTCGCTGTCGTCTGGGGCTTTTCCGTGGCGCTCGCGATCTTCCTCACCGACCACATCTCAGCCGCCCACCTCAATCCGGCCGTGACGCTCTCGCTCGCGGCCTCTCGCCAGACGCGCTTCCCGCTCCGCAAGCTGGTTCCCTACATCCTCGCACAGCTCCTCGGCGCGATCCTCAGCGGTGTGTGCGTGCTGTGCATGTACGGCTCGGCGCTCGCGCGGTACGAGCGGCTCAACTTCATCACGCGCGGCGAGGCCAACAGCACGCTCTCGGCGATGGTGTTCGGCGAGTACTTTCCCAACCCGCAGATCGTCAAGAATGGGATGCTGCAGCTCACGGATGTGACCCACACGGGTGCGCTTTTCGCCGAGGCCATCGGCACGATGGTGCTCATGCTGCTCGTGCGCGCGCTCACGGACGATACCAACGCGTCCCGGCCCACCAAGACGCAGACGCCCTTCTTCATCGGGTTCACAGTCGCGGCGCTCATCAGCTTCGTGGCACCGATCACACAGGCCGGGTTCAATCCAGCGCGTGACTTCGGACCTCGTCTGGTCGCCGCCTGTGCTGGCTGGCACTCAGCCGCCATCCCGGGACCGCGAAACGAGTTCTGGGTCTACATCGTTGGCCCCGTTCTCGGGTCGCTCGCCGGAGGGATGTTGTACGACTACGTGGTGCGACCGGCGTACATTGTCAAGAGCATCGACGCCCAAGACAAGCGCGTAGACGGCGATGCGTGTGCGTGTGCGGCGCGTAATCAAGCGCGCGCACAACTGGTGTGCACAGGCACGTCCACCCACGACGCAGGGATCAATTTCTCTCACTCTGCGCCACAAGACGCTGCTTGTACGGTTCGCTCGTCGCCTCGGAGCGACTATCCCGCGATGAATGAAGTGTAGCTATGCATCGTCAGCAGTTGTATTAGACCTCATCCAACACGTTCTCATATGTATGTCCCTCCCGTTGCTACACTTGTGGATCACGACCAGTACACGCCCGCCTTCTTGATCTCGCTGATGAGCTGCGCCGGCAGCAGCTTGCTCGGTACGAGCGACGTCGTGCCGAAGACGTGCTGCAGCTCGCGATGGTAAAAGTACACGACCCACACCCAGTACGCTTCGTTCGGGAGCTCGATCGAGCCGAGCACCTCTCGCATGCTGCTGCGAGCGTCGTCGAAACTGGTGTGGTTCTCCGCGTCCGTGGGCTGAAGCAAGTATTTGTAGTCGTGGCTAATCAACGAATCAAATATCACGAGCTGGGAGGCATAGTCCTCAAATGAGCGTATCGCATACGTCGACGTCGTCGATGCATCAGTCCACATGCTTGAAAGTGGCAGACTCGTCTCCGAGTACGTGGAGCTCTTGACAATCTCAAACACGGTCGCGCGCTTGGAGTAATACATCGCCCGGATCGCCGCGTTCCATCCTTCGCGCTTGACTTTGTCCGCAAACTTGTCATAAAACTGCCGCATCTTCTCTCGCGGGCCCGCGAATGGGCGCTTGTGGTTCGGTTCACGCTCGTTTTCTTCATCCTGTAGCGTTTGCCGGAAGCTCCACATCTCCAGGAGTGGATGGAACAGACCCAGTCCGCCCAACTCGAGCGGCCAGTACACCCAAGCAGCTGGGAGCGCTGCGGGCTTCTCGCGCATGAGCTCTGGGTGGTTACTCACGATCTTTTCGATCAGCGCCGCACGCACGTCGCCCGACGTCGTCGGGAATGCGATCTTGTGGATGTGCTTGATGTGCTCGATAATGCTATCGGCGTGTGCGAGACCAAAAATGGGGGACACGGTGCCGAAATTGCGCAGGAAAAAGCGCATGTACTTGTTGTACACAGTGACCCAGCGGAGCACTGACTTGGTCTTCGCGAGCTTCTGCGCGAACTCCCACGCGAACCAGTCCACTTGCTCCTCCACGATGCGGACGGTCGCGTCGCTTTGCAACTCGATGAGCCCCCAGCGAATGGGCCTCTGCGGCAACGGCTCTGGCCCGAAGCTAACGCGAGTTGTCGCGACCGACTTGTTGGGCTCATTCTCATCAGCGCAGCAGAGCCGCACGGATCCGCTCTTTTCCTCGTTGAGGAGCAAGCCAAAACGGTCGGTGATCTGGTGTATCTCTTGCCAAGCGGACAGTACCTTGGCGTCATCTTGACCGAAAAACAAAATGTCGTCGTGCGTGCGGTACAAGAATACGCCGCTAGCGGCCATGACGGCAAAGTCCATCGTAAACAGCAGCAACTCCGAGTAGAACCGCGACGATCGGCGACTCGTGGGGACACCCTTGGCGAGCTCGCGAGGTCCATCGCTGCCCGGGAAACGCAGCGGCATCTTCATGTGGGTCTCGAAAACTTTAAGCCACGTGTCGGTCACGCCCAGGAACGCCATGATACCAAGGACGACCTCGTGGCTCACGGACGGCCCGAAGAACTCGAGATCAGTTACGACCGCGAGTACCGAGCGCCGATCGCTTTCTGAGTAGAGCGTGTTGGCCAAGTGGGCTTCCGTGCACACCAACCGAAGCACGTCGAGCTTGGTGGCTTTCGGCGGCGGTTTGTCTTTATCGTCGCCCCAGGCATCTCCGTCGTAGTCGTTGGACGAATCCATTTCGTCCGGGAGCGCCGTGAGCAGGAAGCGGTCGCGCAGGCCGATGCGTGTGCTATTGACGGAGCCCGATTGGTAGAACCCGTCGCGATCGAAGTCGACGCATTTGAGCAGCTTGCTGAGCTGATCCTTGATGAAGATCGACCAGGAGATGCCAATGTACTGGAACAGCAGGAACGGGATAGCGCCCTCCTGGATCAGCGAGCGGTACCGCCCGTTGATTGCGCGCTTCATCACCACGGGGACGCCGTTTGCGGGCCACTGGAATTCGCTAAGATTACTCAGCTTGATTGTGAGTACATGGGCAAGTTCGTTCTGGACAACCGTGTTCCGCGCCGCGTTCTCGAGGAGCTTGACAGCTTCGGCGCTGAACTCGTTTCGGTCCACGAGCAGAACTTTCCCGAGCTGCGCCACGTCGCTCGGATCGATGCGTTTCTTCACAAACGAGGCACAAAATCCCTTGACAGCGTTGCGTACGTCGCCGAGCGTCTTCCAGATCTTGTCCCACTGGTCGTCTGAGTAGCTGGCGCGGCGGTGGAACACGTCGCACTCCAGAAACTCTATCACGCGCTGCCTCTCCAATCCACACGGCTTGAAGAAGTAGTCTTCAATGCGCTTTTGAGCGTCTTGGCGCTGCGTTTCGAGTGGCTCCTCATTGCCAGCTACCGGCTGAGGCTCTTCCATCGACCAATCTTCGTCCTGGGCTGAAGCCTCGATCTGGTCCGTCTCAACCTTCTCATCATCGCGGACAGTCTCCACCAACAGCTCACCCAACAGGTTGTTGTGCTGCCACAGCTCACGGCGAGATGCCATCTCACGCTCGATGGCCTCGGTGCGCAGCCCAAGCACGCATTTGACACTGTCCTGGTCGACGCCCCCAAACGCCAGGAGATCTGGCAAGTCGTTCACGTCGTTGTGGATGCGCTCCTGCACGATTTCGAGTCCGTCGACACCTTGATACAAAGCGCGCAGTCGCTCGACACGATTGCCGCGCGTACTCTCGAGCGTGCGATCCACCGTATCGTAACGCTTGGAGAGCTCGCCTTCGTGGCGGCGCAGCTCCTGGATCTTGACCTCGGTCGTGGCCTTGAGCACTTCGTTATCCCCCATCGTGGTGCAGCGCAACTTGTGGAATGCGCTCGTCGTGGCCGCAAGACCTGGCAGCGTGCTCCTTCAAAGCCACGGCAGCCAACACGAATCGAATAGTCGAGAACGAGACCACCGGCGGCAGCGACGGATCGTGTGCGGCAACCCAAGGGTGGGTGGAAAGTCTCTCCAAGATGTTGAGGTTCTGGAGTTGAGGTGTCCCGAGAGTGCTGGTCGCTGAGATACCGTATATGTACCGGTATTGTACCGGAGACGAAGTTGACGGTGACCTCCTCGTCTTCACGGCTCTCTCGCCTGACCAAGCATGAAGATGGCGTCACCCGGGCTCTTCGACGGGCTTCCGGTCGACGTCGCGGCGCAGATCTCGTCGCTGCTGCGGTTCGCGGACCTGCGCAGCCTCGTGCGCGTGAGCCGCGCGGCGCGGCGCTCGCAGTTTCGAGAGGAATGGCTCCGGAAAGTGCAGCTCACGGTGCCGCCCAGCGACCTCGCCGCGCAACGACTGGTGGCGGCGCTGGACGCCTGTGCGGGCAGCGCGATCTCTTCGATGGCGCTCGCGGATGCCAACCACCTGGAGATGGTGAGTACCAAGCTTAGCAGCAGTGTGGTGACGATGCGGATCAGCGGCGACGGCTACATGGCCTCGAGCTACGAACCAGTACTTGCTCTGCCGTGTCTCGACGGCTTCCAAGCGCTTCGATCGCTCGATTTGTCGGGTTCGGCGATTCTCGGCGTCGGTAACCTGGCAGCACTTCACCAGTTGCTTGAGCTCGACGTGTCGTTCACTGTGGTCGTCGACATCTCGCCGCTCGAGTCGCTCACCAAGCTGCAAGCGCTGAACCTGGAGAGTACGCGCGTCAAGAGCATCAAGGCGGTGCGGAGTATGCCCGAGCTGCGCGTGCTCAACCTGAATGCAACCGACTCGCTACGCAAGATCACGCCGATCACATCGCTCGGGAAACTCACCAAGCTTAGCATCAACGACAAGCACCTCACCGAGTTGGATTCACTGATCGCGGTCGCACCGACTCTCACGGCGCTGGACGCGATCGACGTTCGTTTCGTCGGCGTAGACGTTGCTCCACCCCTTCGACAAGACGCACTATCGTCGTTGTCCCACTTGTGCAGTTTGCGTACATGGCCCATGAGCTGGACGCAAACATTGGACCCGCTGCATTCGATGGCACAACTCAAGACCCTCGATATCCGCTTCCCGCCGTTCTCAGATCTCGACCCCCTGCAAGCCCTCACCAACCTAGAGGATTTGCGCCTCATGATTTCTGCAGCTCGCGATACGTCGCCCCTTCGTGTATTGAAGAAGATCAAGAAGCTCGTACTGACCGGCTGCATCCACGACCCGCGTTCTCTTGATTTCATCGACCATTTACCGCTCCTTCGTGACCTGAGTTTGTCGGGAGAGATCCACACAAGCGTCGTGACTCGGCTCGCACATGTAGAGAGGCTCGAGCTGGTTTTCTCCAGTGCGTCGTGGGACTCAATCCCACGCGAGGATCGGCTTCCGCACTCCATGTGGGCAGCACTCGTGTCAGTCAGAACGCTGTCACTGCGGTTCCCTGTTGGGGAGCCGGCGGATCTCTCTGGACTAGCTTCAATGAGCTTACTGGAGGTACTGGATCTCCGGTACGCGACACCGAGGGAGCTCCCTACCTCGTCGTATTTTGAGTTCCTTCGATCGCTCTACAATCTACGCGAACTGCGGCTCGCCGGTGGAGGTCTCCAGGATCTGGCAGACCTTTGCAACCTCGCCAGGCTCGAGTTTCTGGACATCACATCGACAAACATCTCGAACATTGAGCCCCTCGCCTTACTGCGCAGCCTACAGCAAATCGAACTCGCCTATACACGAGTGACCGACGTGTCTGCGCTCACAAAGCTTGAGCATCTCACACGCGTGGTGCTCCCAGTCGAGGCGAGCTGTCTCCCACTGGTACGAGCTGATTTACCGCAGCTTCGAGTGATTCTCCACGAGCATAGCAACTGCATGTGGAACAACGAACACCATCGCGCTTACGACGAACGTGATTGCGAGAAAGACGCAGTTGCTGCTCCAGTCGTCGATGACGCGCTCGACGACCTGGCGGTCGCCTTTGGCGACTACACGGGCGACTACTAGAAGTTGGTGAATAGAGAACACTAAACAGCCGAGCACGATAACTGCGGAAACACTTCATCTATGCATGGTTGTATTAGCTCGCTGTGAGTACGTTCGTCGCACTGCAGTCTTGTCTTGCCCGTCCTTGACGAGGCAAGCGATTCCCTTTGTTGGGCTGTGCACTTCAGTTCGACCCAACGAAGCGAAACATCAACTTCTTACTAGATTGTACCCGCCAGGCGTAGGGAATTGTGTCGACGAGCGATCATAAGACTCGATTTTGAAAGTAACGTTCACTATTGAATTTCATTCACCAGGCGTCGCCAGTTCTCGGGCGGCCAACATAATTACGCTCCGCAATAAAATATAAGTAAGGGAGACGGCTGTACAAGCGCGCGAAGCGCACGTCGAGTCGTCCGCGCAGTGGAGAAAGTCGGGTGGATCTTCCTCATACGAGTTGAGTCGTTTGAGGTTGGAGGGCTCGCTCAGTAGTAGTAGTTGACAGGTTGGCCGTCCGTGGTCGTGAGCGTGATCTGCAGGTGCACGTCGCTGCGTGGGCCGTGCTCGCCGATCTCGTCAGGCAGCACGAGCGGGTACCGGTAGAGGTCCTGGTGGCGCCCGCCGGCGTACAGCGCGAGCGGCACGACGGCCGAGCCGATGAGGTCGTCGCGCGCGAACGTGTCGTGGTCGTAGACGTTCACGAGCAGGAACTCGTGCTCCCACTCCTGGATCTTGAACTCGAACTTCTCGGGCGGGCCCCACTTGGGGTTCAGGTCGTTCTTCTTGCGCGAGCTCTTGCGCGTCGTGTCGCCGATCGAGAAGACCACGTACGGGTCGCTCTTGCCGCCGGCGAGCTCCGAGTCGGCCGCGAGCAGGTCGCTGCACTCGTACAGGATCACGCGCACGATGTAGCCCTTGCCCATGGCGCTCTCACGTTCGTCGTTCCGGTCGCACGAAGGATAAAGCTTAAGTGAGACCGTGCTGGGGTGTCGCAAACGAAATCCGCCACCGGGGCCGGAAGCGACAGGGGAGATGCTGTGTCGGCTCGTTCCTGGCGGCGCCGCTGGGTGTAATGCACCGCACGTGGGTGGCGCTGGCGGCGGTGAGTGGGGTGCGATGCGCCGGCGCAACAGGAGTAGAGTGAGTAATGGGGACGTCGCGTGGGACTTGCTTTTCTTTCCACGAGGGTTGGGAGGGGGCACAACCAGATGATACCGGTGAAGGTACCGGTAGGACGACCAGTGTACCCATCTAGTCGTCAGTTCGTGCCAAGCGCACGACGAGATCAGCTGGCAGAGGGGGCATTCGGGTGGTCGGCCCACGCACCCACCACGCACGCGTGACTGCGGGTTTGTATACCCAACGGCACGGATCCGCACCGGATCCGTTCTGCTCTGTGTTGTTGCCGTTAGAGATCCTTAGCGTGGGTATGCTGAGGCGGTGGGAGACGAGGTATATACTGCGGCTGCGTGGAGGCCCCCAGGCCGCTCGGTTATATTCCAACGAGCTGTGTGCACACTCCGGCGCACCTCCGCTTCGCATACAACAAGTGTGCGGTAGGGTATTACTGCAGGCCTTCGTACAGCACGGCGCTGTCAGCACCTGTGTGATCGAGGGACGCCGAGGGCTCGAGTCGGCAGGAATCATGAGGCCAATGCACCAAAGCCACGTGATTCGCTGTAAATATACACATTAGCCCTCTCATTGGATAAAATTAAGCTCGACATGATTGGTCAAATCCAGCGATCGCGTCATTTATTATTTATGACCGGTCGTAGCGCGGAAAGATTACCGCGCAGATTTTCTTTCGCACGCGGTTTCTTGTACCTCCTCCCATTTCCGACAGGACAGAGCAACCAACCCACTCCGCCGCCATCGGCCCCGACGTTTGTGGTTGCTGTTCGAATAAGAAACGCGGCGGAAAATGGAGGGAGCGAGCACCGTGGCCCCTACGGGCGCCGGCGGCGAGTCGCGCAAGCGCCGCATCGACGCGCTGAGCCGCGCGGAGCCGTCGTCGTCGCCCGCGGCCTCGGCGTCGCCGCGGCGCTTCGTGGGCGCGATGACGCCCGAGCCGGCGCGCGTGCGCTCGCCGCCGACGCTGCAGGCGTGGTCTGCGAGCGCGGACGTGGCCGATGAGCAGGGCGGCCCCGTGACGCGCACGACGTCGCCCGACGGCCTGGGCGCCGCCGCCGGCGCGAACGGCAAGAGCGCGCGGCTGCAGGACCGCGAGGCGCCCTACGGGCCCGAGCAGAGCGCGAACAAGCGGTACCGCGCGTCGCCGTTCAGCGCGCTGTCGGCCAGCGAGCTGTTCCCGTCGCTGAGTGGCTCGGGCGCGAGCGGCATGTCGCTCGGCGGTGGCGGCAAGAACGGCAGCGCGGTCGGCGCGTTCAATGGCGTGTACCGCGAGATGGGGCTGCCGGGCTTTGACGCGGTCACGCCCGAGGAGCAGTACCACGCGCTGAAAGAAGGCTCGCAGAACCTCATGGAGGCGCTCTCGATCTCGCAGCAGAACACGCAGGAGTGCACGCAGACGCTGGAAGAGAGCCCGAACATGTGCGTCATGCGGCTCACCATGCACCGCGACGTCGACCGCGCGCTCACGGCGCAGCAGCGAAGCCGGCTCGAGGAGCTCGGCCTCTACAGCGTCGACCTTGACCGCCTGCACCCGCGCGTGAACCTTGGACGCGACGCGTTTGTCAAAGTGTTCGACAAATCCATGTCGGGTGTCGACCCGATCAAGCTCAGCCGCGTCCACTGCGTTGTGGAGTGCATCACCGACCAAGATTCATCGCAAGTCACCGTGTACGTGACGGACAAGAGCACCAACGGCATCCGCATCAACGGAGATCGACCGGAGAAGAACAAGAAAGTGCGGCTCAAGCACGGCGACGTGATTACGATGCTCTCCGGCCGCAACGGGTTGGTCTTGCTGGGGTACGTCGTCGAAGACCCACACGTCGTGGCGGCGCTTGGATACGCAAATGACAATACGACCTCCGGTATGGCTCTCAACCGCAACCAGGACGAGTCGCAGCACCTCTTCCACGTCCAGGAGCACACGCTCGGCGTGCTCTTCGCGGCTCCGATCGTCGGGAAGGATGTCCAAGGCAAGTACCACCCGATCGCGGAGCTCGACATCAAGCGAGAGTACTCGATTCTACAGGAAAGCCTGATTGAAGCCTCCAAATACGCTCGACGGCCCGCCGTGGTGACGGAGAACGGCGTCCCCGAGGTCTCGACGACGCTCTTCCAGTACCCGCATCAGATCAACGTGCGCGCAATGTTTGCGAACACGGAGAACTTCCGCAGCATCGTGACGGTCGGGTGCAATGCCCTTCATTTCTCGGGTCACGGAGATGAACGGCATTTGTATTTCGAGGATGGAATGGGTCTGGTCCACCCAGTTCCCCATAACAGTCTTCAAGAGCTATTCTCCGCGGGTGGCGAGGCGACACTGCGACTGGTGTTCGTATCCGCATGCTCCTCGGCCCCACTTGCACAGGCGTTCGTGTCGTGCGGAATCCCTCATGTGATTGGCGTCAAGTCGAACCAGAAAATTGAAGATTACGCGGCGATAGAGTTCACGCGCTCGTTTTACCTCGCGCTTGCGACGGGGAAGAGTGTGGGGGCTAGTTTCTCGATCGCCCAACAAGCGGTGGCGAAGTCACCGAACATCCGCAACCCAGTAGAAGTTGCCCAGAAGTTTTTGCTGTTGCCGGAGAACGGTGATCACTCTGAAGTGATCTTCCCGTTGGTGACGAAGCCGGCGAACTCGGTGAATGATCTCGGTAAGCGCCAAGTGCAGCGCTATCCCAAGTTGTGGTATGACGATTTACCAGCCATGTGCCAAGGGTTTTGCAATCGAGCCGTTGAAGTGTACAAGATCTGTCTGGCGCTGATGCTCACACAGTCACGAATTACGCGCCTTGTAACCATCACAGGAGAAGAGGGTATCGGCAAGACCGCAGTGGCTCACGCTGTCATGAACTACGTTGCGCCGCGCATTTCTTGTGACGGGGGTGTGAAGTTATTCTCTATCCCGAAGCTCGCGATCGAACAACTCGATCGAAGCATTGCTGCCGCAAGTCGACGTGACAGGATGGACACCGGAGGAAGGTGCAACGTGTTGCCGACCTTAGAAACAATGATTCGAGACCACCTGAAGGTGGTCAAGTCAGGCACCGAGCTCCAATCCAAGCAGCTTCTGATCGTGCTCGACGGGTGTGATCACCTGCTTAGAACTCCAGAGCGTCGTGACCGCTTTCGGATTTTCCTCTCTGATCTGCTCACGAATCACGCCTGCCTGAAGATCATGATCACAGCTCGCACCTCGATCACCACAAACGGCGCGGTGGCCGGTCATGGCGAGCGAGTGTACACGCTTTCGCGGTTCTCGTCGAAGATGGCCGCCAAGATGCTGATGAGTCTTGTCAGTCGACCCATCCGCTTAGAAGAAATCAAGAGGTCTCAGTTGATAAACTCGTCCACCGACAAGATGGATCTGATCGCAAGCCACCCGGCGCTCCTCGCAACTATGGGAATCCCGAAGCGCGTCGCGGATCTTGCCGGACGCCTGAACGAGGTATTGATGGACGACATCCCAGTGCCCGAGACGGTGATGGAGACGATGACGGAGTAGAAGATATCAGATGAGATGTGCATTAGAAGCGATGCGAGGTTCTTGGGACGAATGCAAGTTCTTGGAACACTTGGCTCCAATATGCGTGTTCGTTTGTGTACCGGTACTTCAGTGGGTGGACATGGGGTGCGGCATTTTGTGTTGACCGCGATCTTTCCAGCTCGTACAGTACGATTCGTACTACGCAGGGATCGAGGGTGAAGAAGCTTGACGGCGTTCGTCGCGCAGCAGCTGCGCGCGGTTGCCGCATGGTGACGAGCCACGCGCTGCATGAGATTCGCTGGATCCGAGCCACGCAGCCTCCAGCCAACCACAGCTCAGAGATGGGTACCACCGTGCATAGAGGGGTCACCCATACAAACTTCAAGTGATAACTCCCTGATAATGGGAACCGTCACTACTGTACACTCGGAAGTGGAAGCGCGGTCAAGCACACGTCCGTACACTGCTGGCTATCCACGCGCCCCCACCCGCCTTCACTCCCCTGGAGGCCGTTCAGTTCGTCTCAAATGTTGAGGCTCCTATTAGAGTCCGCCGTCTTCGCTGCCGTCCACTTCCGCTGCGCAGCAGAGCCACGCTGCCGAGCGACTAACAAACCTTAGTCGCGGTGTGACCTTCCATAATAGAAACGGGCACCACGGCGTGAACAGTCCAAGCGAGTGCCATGCTGCTCCGCTCCTCCCGGCAGTCTCTGTTGAATGCTCCTGTTCACAGCGAGCAAATCCCAACGCCGAATGAGAATCCGAGCAAGCCTCCGCTAGACTCGCAAGACACCTCGACCAGTTATGCCTCGGCAGATACTGATACACCACCCGACTCGCATACTGTGTTCCGGCGCCGCGCTCGCCCCAAGAGAATGCTCGTGATCGCCGGAATATTGGTTCTTGCCGTCATTCTTGGGGTTCATCTTGTACAGAATGCTGTGGCGAAGAACAAGGAGGAGGCGGTTGCCACGGAGACGGCGCCGCCGATGAGGGTGCGACGAAGCTGGAAGGCGTACACGGAAGCGGAGAAGCGTACGTGGAACTAGCTCTTTCTATGTTGACCGTCCAAACTAACGGTTCATTGTTTCTCCGGCTTACACAGAGCATTATCTCAGCGCAGTCCAGATCGCGATGGAACGAGGGTATCACTACCGGTTCGTGCAGATCCACACGGCCCACATTAGCCGCATCACGTCCCATGGCGCGTGCCCGTTTCTCTTGTGGCACCGGCGATTCATCCTTGGCTACGAGAACATGTTGCGCAGCCTCGCGCCCGAGTACGCGAACCTAACGCTTCCGTACTGGAATTATTTCGAAGATACGAACCGCCAGCTCGCTACGGATGTGCTGTGCGACAGCCTCGAGTCGTGCTCGCAGTTCCTGCGCGATATGGGTGGAGGCGGACTGACCGACGATCGTACCGGTGAAAGCATGACGATTGAACATCTCAACATCGAAAGCGGCACGTGTGTGTCCAAGGGCATCGCAGGCCACGCGTGTAACCACCCGAACGGGACGGCGTCGGGACTCTGCCGCAACTGCATCATGCGAGGTCAGTGGAGTAACCCACGTAGGATCGTTCAGGCTCTGGGCCCCGATTTACTGCGTGTGCTCGATGTGTTCAATGCGACGGTTGAAGACGAGACCGAGGAAGGCGCCCACGCGCTGGTCTCGCACGAGATCGAGCGAACATTCCACAACGCAATCCACAACACGCTCAACTCGACCATGCGGGCCACGTCGTCGGCTTTCGACCCCATTTTCATCGGCCACCACGGTATGGTGGACCTGGCGCAGCTCGTATTCAACCGATGCAAGTACGTCGCGAACGCGTCCGTGGTGATCGACTGGAAAAAGGAGCAGCGAGACACGCGGTTTGATGTCTTCAAGGCGTGCGATGTCGAAGATGACGAAGCGTACAATTACACAGCGTTCGGCAACGAGACGATGCATATGACCTTCCGTGGCGTACCAGTAAAAGAAGATCCGTTCACGAGCCAGTTCTTCAGTGGGTATGGGGATAAATACGTCGACATTGCGAGCGCGGAAGATCTCGGTGCAGAGAACAGCTACACGTACGCGATCGACCCTTACCTGCAAGAACTTCTCGAACGACACAACGTGCGGTGTCCACCGTATCTGTACGAAAACAACAACAAAAGCCAAGGGCGAAGGCTTCGAGAACACCAAGTCGAAAGTGAGGATGCGCATGATCGCCAGCTCGCACTTGGATTGGTTGATACGCTCGCGTCTTGTGGGGATGCAATTGCGGACCGACACCCAGCTTTGAGCTACAAGGAGCGCGTTGACCAGGAAGGGCTCATCAAGTGTCTTGTAGTTGAGGAAAAATCGGGAGGCGAGCTCGGAGACTATGACGACGAGTTCCGTTTGATGATGAACATCCCGGCGACTGACTCGCCGTACTGCGTGAAGCTACTCCGGCGCTACCGCAGCGGAGAGCTGCATCTGCTCGCAGATGAGCACTGCTTGACGGCGTATGGAGCCCAGACCGGTGTCGATCTGATCGCTACGACTACCCGACGATAATAAAGCCGCGAGGCGTTTACACATTCAGCAAGGTCAAGAACATCCAGTTTCTTTGTTTAAACGCAACTGTTGCTACCACGAAGACGGTGGTACCATCAACCGAAACCCCTCACTCAGACGGCTTCTTGCCGGACGCGGTTGTGTTCTTCTTCTTCTTCTACTTCTTCTCGAACTCCTCATCGTTCTCACCGACCGAGTCTTCCAACTCCCCAGCCTGATCCTGAATCATGCCGACATCGATCGCACTGGCGGGCGCCACCACGTCCGCGACCTTGGATCCACGGAGCACGACCTGGTCGTTCTGCGTCGGCACCAAGTTGCTGCGCGAGATTGTGACTTGGTTGCCGCTCAACGCAGCGTTCTTGTTGACCGCGCCGGTCGGCTGACGCAAGAGATCCGTCGTGGCAACGCGCACGATCACGCCGCTCGGAGTCTTGGACTGGATCGACTGCTCCTTCGCCATGGTCGAGTCCACAAAACTCGAGATCGTGCGCGCGAGCGCTGACGAGTCATCCTTGGCAGCGACGACGGCCGACGCCTTGGTCATCAACGCCGTATCATCGGAGGGCGCCGATACGGCACGCAGGACGTTCTTCGTGAGCACCGCTGTCGTGGCTGGGTCCGCGTCTGCGGGCGTGATGAGCGCTTCCTTCACCTTGCCGATGAGACTGAGTCGGTCGTTCTGCGTCATGACCACGTTGCTGCGCGCGACCATCACGTTGTTGTCCGTGGCAGCGGTGTTCTTGTTCAGCAGCGCCGTCGGGCGGTTGAGCGTGTCGCGAGACGCAATGCGCACATCGACCCCAGTCAACGACGGCTCCGACACGTCCGCGGCGGATACGATGGTGGTCGCGAAGAGGGCGAGCACGGCGGCAGCAGTCTTCATGGCGATGCCTTTGAGCTGGAGAAGGTTGTTGTGGGAGCGAGAAAGAGCAAGAGTGAGACCGTCAAGGCGCAAGACCCTCGCGAAACCCCGGGGCACCGTTTTGTGGGACGAGCCACACGCCATTTCGGCGAAATGCGCATCGTATGCGCCGTCGTGTTTCTTGGGAACTCCCAGGCTAGAGTGTGGGGATTCTTTAGGCCGAAGGCTCCTGTGTTCCGCTGACCCGGAAAAAAGAAGGAGTGGTGCTGCGCTGCACAGCGGCCCAAACTTGACGCGGTTGGTGGCGGGATGATCTCACTACAGGTCAAACTTGAAGGTGGATGGGGGAATGGGTACTGGTGGGTACACACCATCACTATCCAGTAACTTCGGCTCTTGCCTGGCAGCAAGTTCCCATGCTGCTGTGGTCTCGTCATTCTGCGATTCTCCTAGCAAGCCACACTAGAGACTTCCACGACCATGGCGGCAGCGACAATCGGGCGACCGCCGTTCTCCATCTCTCGTTACACGATCCACGACCCACTCCACGGCGACAAGCCTCGGTCGCGCCGAGCTCTAAACGCGATGATCGCGCTGGGCGCCGTGCTAGACAAGCCCGAGTGGTGGGTCAAGTGGACACAACGACCCGACGTGCGCGCGAAATGGGAGCGCGAGATCGCGGAACTGCTTATCAAGCTCAACACCGAACAGGTGATCGAGGCGTGGCCCGTCCTTGGGGACGCGTGGCGCGCGCTGGAGCCGATCCTCGCCATCGCCGACGCCCCCGCGCAGGAGAAGGAAGCGGCGATAGATCGCGCTGCGGCTCATATACTGTATCCATCGCCCCACTGGCCCTTCGACGCGTTCCGCCTCGGCGTGGACTACGAGAGCGACGACGAGTACCGGACTGAGGAGCGTCGGGACGAGTGGCACGTCGACTGGAACGACAGCTACGAGACCAGCGCGATCGACGAAGACTTTGCGCGCGTGCTCGCACACCACGAGACGCAGAACTCGTTTTGCCAGATCAGCTGGTACTTGGTGATGGAGATGGTCCGCAACGACGTGCGGCGCTTTCGACCAGAGCTCGCAACGCTGACACGCGAAGAAATCCGCGGGAAGATAGCGCTCAAGTCGATGCTGCTGAGCGGGCCCGACTCAGCGGCGCACGTGATTCGTGATGTGGTGTTGAGCGACGCACCGATCACGCTTGAGCTCGTGCAGCAGAACAATCCGGACGAAACGCGCGAGAACGTGCTGCGGTTGCTGCTCCGACATTTCGAGAAGATCTCTGCGTTCCTTGAGGGCACGATCCAAGACATTGTGACTGTGCTGGACTTGGTGATCAAGTATGCTCGCCTCGACGACGGTGGGGTCACTGATGGTGCGCGAATGAGGCCTGGGCCTGTGCCTCAGACGTGGATCAGTGACTCTGCGATCCCGCCCGAGCTAAAGGAGGCGTTTGTGGCGCAGGTCGCGGCGTTAGAGAACGTCCCCACCGACCAAAAGGACTGGCATCCGAAGACGAACGAGCAGGTGCTCGATCTTGTGCACCCCTCTCTCTTTTGTGGAGTCATCGGAGAGACACCAGTGCTTCCGATTAGCGAACGAGACGCACTTGCATCCACAGCCGCGGAGCACAAGCGATCCATCATGATCGACTGGAAGGACCGGCGAACCCGTTGCGTGCGTCGAGGTTCCAGTGGCTACCAAGTGAGTTTGACGTCAACGAAGACGGCACAAACACTACAATTCGGTCCTACATCAGCAACCTCCACCCCGAGACACACGCGGACCTCTATGACTCCATCGCCGCCATTTTCACGCGCTTCGTGCCACTGTTTGACCAAGTTTTGACGTCGCTTGACGACGCACTGATCGAAAGGGGGGAACTGTCGAATTACGTGCTGCACGCACAGAAGCACTCAATCCCACTGAGAGACCCCGTGGGTCGAGAACAAGTCGTGGAAACGCTCACTCGCGAGCTCGGCGGGGAAGCGCCCTCCTCCAGTTTGCGCCGTCTCGTGCCGCCCGGGCTGTTTGACTGTGCGAGCCCTCAGTTTTCGCTCAACGGCTCGCGCTGCCAGGTGATCGTGAAGCTTGCCGAGATCGTGTTGACGCCGGAGAAACCCTCGTACAAAGGCGGTTCGTGGCACGTTGAAGGCACAGACAACGAGAGGATCGTCGCAACGGGGCTATACTACTTTGCGAGCGAGAACATCACTGAATCGCGGCTGGCGTTTCAGACGTTTGTAGGCGCCCCACTCGCCGACAAGGACGATTTCATCGGTGTCGGCCTCACATACGGTCTTCTGAGAGACGCTACGCTGAAACAGGACCTTGGCTCACTGTCGGCGCTCGAGAATCGGTGCGTCGTGTTCCCAAATCTATACCAACATTGCGTCGAGCCCTTTCGGCTTGCCGACCCGACAAAGCCGGGAGTGCGCAAGATCCTGGCGTTCTTTCTCGTTGACCCAGTTAACGCTCCGATCCCGTCGACCGCGACGGTGCCACCGCAGCAAGAGGACTGGATCAAGCAACTCGCGGCAGAGGTAGGAGGAGGCACGGAAGAAAACGCGGGCCGCGAAGGGATGACCCTCGAAGCTGCCAAGGCCATCCGCGACGAGCTCATGCATAGTCGCTCGTTCGTTACATGGGAGTCGATGACCCCGCTGTCGTACTCGCTCTGCGAACATTGATAACGCTCACAAGACACATTATAACGTTATCCCTAAACAAGGCATCGCCCACACTTGTCATTGCGCTAGCAAGTTCAGCATGGCCACGGCAACCGCGACCACAACCATGAGGCCTTCCGCGGAGTGTGCCTGAAAGGCCCCGCTGGCTGAAGGAACAGGCGTCGGCCCGCGTGGCGCCACGGATTCGTTGCTTGAGCCGTTCGTGCCTGCGCTGCCGGCCGAATCACTCGTGAGCGGGACGCCTGCGTTGGCGCAGTACGCCACGGTGGGGTCGATTAGGTCCGCGCGCAGCCGCAGCCGCCCCGCCAGCGGGATCGTGCATTCTTCCGGATTGAGGCCGACGAGGATCTGCAGCAGCTCGCGACACGTCGGCGTCTGGCACACCACGCTGAGCTGCTCGGGCGTGGGCGCGGCACCCATAGTGAGCAACTGGATCTTGGAGTCGTTCATGCACAGCGAGACCGTCGGGCTTGTCGCCAAGACGCCGAACGTAGACGCTCCACAATCTGCGGCCAGTGTCGTGTTCGCTGCGAAGCTCGCGATAAGCCACAACACCGCCGCAGCGCTGGATCTCGCTTTGGACGCCATGGTTCTTGCGAGGGGAACTGTGCTGGCGCCGGGTCGGATCGGAAACTGAGCAACGGGTTGGAGATGGTGGGCGAAGGACAACCTCGTGACTCGGTGCCTTACTCAGATCGTGGATCATGGAATTTTGATCGTGGGAACGTTCGTGTCCCGCGTGACGCGAGAGGCGCTTGACATGGAAGACGCGTGGATTCCGTGGAAGAATTGTCACTGCACCAACTTCTCCCATGTTCCCACGCTTCCCGCTTTGATCGGTTGGGCCCCCGCCGCGACACCGTCTCTCTCTCTCTCATTCTCGGTCTTTTCTCACCCTTTGGCGCCACGCTGCGCGATCACGTCGCAGAGAGACATGGCTACAACTCAGACGGCGGCCACAGCAAAGAATCTTGATGGAAGCTTTCGGCTGGTTTCGTCCATCGTTTGGGCCGAATATGACACTGGCTCAATACACAGTCGATTCTTTCACATGTATGTACAGACAACACGCGACAAGACGCACACAAGACACGAACACCATCCAGCTCGCCGTGGCTCTGCCGTTCAGAGCCAACCAAACGCGGCGGCGACCAGCGCCACTGCGAATGATCGCACTGAGATCGCCAAGGCGCCGCCATTGCCTGCGGTGGCGGCGCTCGCCACGTCCGGCTGGCTCGTGCTGGCGGTTCCATTCGCAAGTGGCGCCGCCTTGGGCTTGAGCGGGCGCCCGACGCGCGCGCACTGCAGCGTCGCGCGGTCGATCAGGTCGCTGCGTAGCAGCAGGTGGCCTTCGAACGGGATCGTGCACTCGGCCGGGTCCAAGTCGATGAACAGCTCGATCAAATCGCGGCACGGCTCGGTCTTGCAGATCACCGCGAACTGGTCGGGCGTCGGTGGCTGCTTGAGCGTGAGGATCGGGATCTCGGACCTGATCATGCACAGCGCGACGTTCGGGTTGGTCGCGAGCACGCTGAACGCCGTGGCGCCGCAGTCCGGCGGCCCGGCGGACGCTCCAAGCACCAGCACGACAGTCAAAGCGACAGTAAACGCCAACGCGTGGCTCGGCATGATCGGTTGACGGGTGTTGTGTGGCTTCAGGGGGGAGAGCGATCAGTGAGTGGCGTTCGCGAAGCGAAAACGAGAGTGAGAGTGCGGCACGCGGCTGGCCGGTGCTGTTGACTGGTGCGGTGCACGCGCGACCGCCATGGGATCGGCGCGCCTGGACTAAGAATCCAAGACAGGCCAGGGGGTCGCTCACTTCATGTTGGCGGATGCTCTTCACGCTGGCGTGCGCGTGTGGCCAGTCAGGGACCGTGAAGAGGAGAATGCAACCCACAACGTCGTGGCCAACAGCGCAGCGAGCGGCGGCGCGTGGTGTGGCCAGTGGATCCACTGTGATCCGTCGTCAAGAAGAAGAAGAAGAAGACGCGGGGTCACACAATTTTTCCATTGATGTGGGGGTCGGTGGAAAGTCTTCATTGAGCCCGTGGAAGAAATCGAGGGAATGTCGTGCTTGTCTCCCCCTTACAAAGTGTGAAGTGGCTGTGGTTGGGCGGCTCGTTCTCCTCGGCGAGGCGAGACACAATTGAAGGCGAGAAGATCTTTACCAGCGTTTGTAGTGGGGTCCGCGTGGCTGTGAGAGTGGATTGAATAATACGGGGATGGATTGCGGAAGCGCCGTCATCACACGTTGCGGCTCACTTCTGACGAATGGCGCATCCGCTAGCTACGTATATACACGCTGAGACTACAAAAGCGCACATCCCGCCACGATAGACAGCACGAAAGTCGCTGCTCCCACGTGGCGAGCCGGTTTCTGGGCGGGGTTTGCTTCTGGTGGCGTGTCGTAATTCGGCTGCGACGGCAGTGCGCTAGTGTTGGAGGTGCTGGGTGTTAGTATGGTCTGATTTGATGAGACCGACGATGGCGTGGCGTCCGCGAGGGCGCAATACGCGAGAGTGGGCTGGATCAGGTCGGCCTGGAGGCGCAGGCCGGCCCCGCCAATGGGGACGACGCACTCGGTGAGATTGAGCGCCACGAGCGTGTGTAGGATCTCGCGGCAGCTCGGCGTCGCGCAGATCTTTGCGAGCTGCTCGTGCGTGGGCGTCGTGCGCTGCAGCGCTACTGATATGTTGGTGCGCTGGAGGCACTGCACGACCGACGAGCTCGAGGCCAAGACGTTGAAGGGTGCCACGCCGCAGTCGGCACCGCGGACGCGGACGGGGCAAAGCGCCACCGTGAGCAGCACCACGAACACCACCACGCGCCGAGGAAGAAGTCGCTTGACCATCTTGTGTGATGAGGTCGATTTGAAGAATGGATCTCCTCGCTGTGAGCAACGCACCGAGGCACGCGCCAGAGCCCCAACGAGCGCAACTGATAGACGCCAAATTTGTGGAATTCTGTTCAGCGTTGGCGCCTCCGGCTCTTCATGGACACTGAATCGGTTTCGAAGCGCAAAAACCGTGAGTCCGGACGCGTGGCTAGTGAGTGTCAAGACTTGGAAACGCAAGAGAGAGTCTGTCGTGAGCAGCCTGGTCATCTCGATAGGTCTACTCCGCTTCGTGGAACGCGACTAGCACGCGGCGCCGCTCGCGTGGCGCGGCGAACGCGAACACTTGCGCGAGCAGCTCCGGGCTCCACGGGAGACCGACTCGGCTCAGCGCGCTGACTACAGCGAGCTTGTTGGGCACCGCGAGCGAGCGGCGATTCCGTGACGCGGTCTCGTGGGCGGCCATTAGCCCGTGGATCAGCAATGCGTGGTTTGCGAGCCGCGGTACGACAAGGCTTGCGAGCTTGAGCTGGCTGTTGGTCTGGAGCATGCTCAGAAACGCGTGGACCACGGCCAGATCGCAGGCGCGGGGGTCCGTCAGATGTAGAGTACGAAGTGACCGTGCGAGCGGGTGCTTTGGGTCAGCCAACGTCGAAAATAAGACGGACGACGCGCTGTCTGGCGCACAAACCACGAAGGTGTGAAGGCGACTGAGCCTTGATGGGTGCAACGCAATTTGCTCGTAGAAACTGGCAGCATTGGGCCCGCGGATATCGAGCGTCTCGACGAACGGGCAGAACCGCTGGATGGTCTCACCGAGCGGTGCAGCCTCCGAGGCGAACGCACCAAGTCGGTCCTGTCGCAGTCGGAGCTCGGTCAATCCACGCGCGTACCGCTCAAGAAGCGGTCGCACTGCGTCCACAACGCTGACGTCCGACTCGACACGGACGTCGAGCCACAGCGTCTTGAGCGTCGCCTGCGTCGGACCGGCGGGGATTTCGATCGCGTCGTGTGCAGTGAGGTGAAGCGTCCGGATCGTCAGCGCCTCAAGTCGCGGGCAGGACGCGAGGAGGTCCTGGAGGCCTCTCCATGGGATGTCCTGTCGGCCGCCGACAATGGTGAGCCGTTCGAGCTGCGCCGCTACAAGAACAGGCAGCTGGGGTAAGTACGCGCTTGAAGATATCGGAGTGCTCACGGCCACGGTAAGATCCCGGATGGACGGCCGCGGTTCGCTGCCATTAAACTCAGTAGCGCCTGTATATCGGCAAATCTCATGCTGCGGCAGCGGCGCTTGCATGGCCGCGACGTGTGCTGAACCAAGAAATAGCTCGACGACAGTCACGCTGCGGGCGGATGTGCAGCGCATCAAGTGGCCGAGCCACTGCGCCCGCGCGACGCTGAGTGCCGCGTTCTGCAGCCGAATGGAGGTGACGTGAGACGAAGACACAAGCACGGCAAGCGCGGCGATCGCGAGTGTCTCGGCCGTGTTGACAAACACCACGGACACGTTGTACGCGAGCGCGTCGCCCGCGGGGATATCGCAATGGAAGGCACTTGTGTGGAGTAGGGCGTGCGGTAGCAGCGCGAGCCAATCGGGTAGCGTGTACGTGTCTTCCTGGGCGTTTGGGAGCAGCAGCGACACGTCGACGACGGTTTTCGTCGCGAGCCGAGCGAGGTGGCCAAAGAATCGCTCGAGCGCGCTCGCGCTAAACACTGGCGCTTGGATCTCAACCTTGACGCGCGGGATGTTGAATGCCGCGTGGTCGATCGCGGTCAGCACGTCCAGCGTGGCGGGCAGATCCGTGCCTCCAGAGAGCCGGACGTCCACAGCTAGATCGAAGCGCGGGCTCGTCATGCTCGCTCTGGCCGGTACTGCTGTCATCTCCAATAGTGTCGAGCGCGTCTGCTGGAAGTCATTCGACCACTCGGTCTCGTCCGTCCACTCCATAAAGAATGTCTTGTATCCGAATGCGTCGCGAGTGGGTGCCGCTTGCTCCGTGGGCGTGTGGCTGTCGAGAAGGAGGTAGATCGCGAGACGCCGCCCCTCTTCGTAAGCATGGGCTCCCTTAGGTGTTCCGAACGGCGTCGCCGCCGCGACGAATGCGCGCGCGTCCACGCGCAGCGCGAGCGCAAATAGCTCGAACGCCGCGCGCAGTTGGCGCTGCTCGGCAGGAGACGGGAGCGGCGGCGCGTGTTCGTGGCCGTCGCCCCGCGACGAAGCCCCAAGGAGCCGGACAGCGCCGATCACTTCGGATCCGCTCGCATCCTCCACCGACAAACACCGACGCCACCGCGGCGCGAACCGGTCGGCCACCTCGAACCACGGCGCCAAGAGGTCTCGCATGGTGGGTTGAAAACGTGATGGTGTTCACTCCCATGAGAAGGAGAAGGAGAGAAAGATTGGTAAAGGTCTCAATTACATCCAATCAACTGCTGATACTTTGGAGATGGGTACAACTCAGGGTCTTGTATTTCGGTTAGTCAAATGCATTGAAAAGAGAAGGTGTGGGGGATTGAGAGCATGCAGGAGAAGACGACGGAGCAGGCAACGACGGCTGCGCTGCTCTAGCGCTTCTGGTGGTTCACGAAACGCAGCGAGAGCAGCGCCAGCAGGCGGAAGCCGAGGATGCAGCCGATGAGCACGCCCAGGTTGCGGTCGAGCTGGTCGTACTCCATATTGAAAATGTGCTCGACGTACTGCTTGATCGTCGGGGTGCCGAGCTGGACGGGCGCGTTCTGCATGGTCTTGCAGCCGAACTGCTTGCCGCGCGGCGTGGGGCAGTCCGTGAGCACGACCGCCACGAGGTTCGCGAGCGCGTACCGCTGCGGCACGATCGTGTAGAGCCACTTGTAGCCCTTGGGGATCATCAAGGCCGGCGGGTTGAAGCCCATGTAGTTGTTCGTGATCGAGTTGAAGAGCACGCCCATGAGCGCCGCGACCTCGATGCTCGGCATCGCGTACGCGAAGAGCTGGCCGAGGTACGTCTGCATGAGCACGAACAGGTTCAGGTACAGGCCGAAGAGCACGGCCGACTTGGTGCCCGTGAAACCCACGAACGGGTAGTAAATGGCCGTGAACACGATCGTGCGGCTCACGACGAACGGGATCTCGGCGAGCGTCGAGCCCAAGAAGTACCAGACCGGGTGGTACATCTGCGCGGCCTGCTCGCGGTAGTAGGACACGCGCTCCTCGGCGGCCATGGGGATCGCCCCGTTGAACGAGACCAAGCTGATGAAGAAACTTGAGAGGAAGATCATGCCGACGGCGCTGTTCACGCCCTGGTAGGTGACATACTCCGAGTCGACGAAGATGCCACCAAAGATGAGCGCGAGCACGATGCCGATCACAGCCGGCACGACCGTGTACGAGGTCGTGCGCCAGTACATCACGAAGAAGCGGCGGACCACGAAAGTGAGCTGCGTCAAGTGGCTCGCGGCGTAGTGGTGCGAGTACGTCATGGGCGCCGAGCCGGGCAGCGCGATGCCCACGCCCTCCTTCTTCATCTCATCCTGCACCAGCACACTCAGCGCGCTCTGCTTGTAGTGCGCGGCAAAGTCGGTGAGGATCGTGTTGCCCACGCCAGCGCCGATGCACTCGAGCATCCACGTGGACGGGTTATAGCACGGCGGAATCTTGGCCACACCCTCGATGCCCTCGAAGTACTCGATGAGGTTGGCGCAGTCCTTGCCCAGGTCGCCGTGGAACACGGTCTCGCCGCCGGTCTTGAGCAGCAGCAGGCGGTCGAAGAGCGTGAAGATCTCGGTCGACGGCTGGTGGATCGTGCACACGATCGTGCGCCCGCTGAGCGCCACTTTGCGCACGCCCTCCATGATGGCCTTGGCCGAGCGCGCGTCCAGTCCACTCGTGGGCTCGTCCAGGAAGAGCACGCTGGGCTTGGCACACAGCTCGACCGCGATCGTGATGCGCTTGAGCTGCTCGGTGGAGCGCCCGTGGATGCGCATGTCGGCGATCGGGTGGAGGTCCAGCAGGTCCAGGATCTCCTTCACTGTCGCGTGCTTGTCCTTGGCGGGCACCTCCTGCGGCTGGCGCAGGAACGCGCTGAAGAGCAGCGCCTCGCGCACGGTCGACGACTCGCTGTGGATGTCGGTCTGCTCGCAGTAGCCCGTGCAGCGCTGGATCACCTGCTTGGTCGCCGGGTGGCCGTTGAGCAAAATGTCACCGCGGATCGTGCCGCCGGTCTTGCGGCCGGCGATCACGTCCATCAGCGTCGTCTTGCCGGCGCCCGAGGAGCCCATGAGCGCGGTCATCGTGCCGGGCGACGCGTAGCCCGTGACGCCCTTGAGCAGGTCGATGGTCTCCTTCTTGTTGGACGGCTTGGGTACGCTGTACCACAGGTCGCGGAACGCGAGCGTGACCGGCGGCACGGTGAAGGTCCGGGGCGTCGGCGCCGGCGGGCCCTCCGCGTTCGCGTCTTTATCGTCCACGGGCAGCACCTTGGACGAGCTCTGGCTGATCGACAGGCGCTCGATCTGGTCGTACACGTCCGTGGACGTGACGGTCTGGCCGCCGGACGCGTGGGTCTCGTACCGCTTGTACTCGAGCGCGAGCGTCGAGACCAACACGGCGACAAGTGTGATAAAGCACAGGTACGCGATACCGGCGCCGATCCAGAACTTCTCGGACGGGATCGAGAACAGCTCGAGTGCATACTCGCCCATCTTCATCTTGTTGCCCGTGAGCTTGCAGTAGTCGACGCCCTCGAACACGCACACCTCGAACGTGTCGTTGCGGTACTGGTTCACGCACAGCGCGCGGATGGCCCAGGCGATCGGGTCGAGCCAGTAGATCCAGATGAAGTAGTCCGGGATCTGGCTCTTGGTCACGATAAAGCCGGCAAACAGCACAAAGATACCGATGCAGAGCACGGAGAGCGGCTTGCCGATATGGATGTCCTTGCACACAGCCGAGAGCATGAAGAACAGCGACGTGAAGGCCATGTTGGACAAGAAGAGCAGGAACAGGAACATGCAGAACGCCGCGGCGTCGGCCACGAGCCCGCAGAGCCAGTACACGAGCGTGCCGAAGAAGATGGTCTCGAGCAGCGCCATGGGCATCTTGCTCAAGATGAACGACACCGTGTACGTGGACGCGCGCATGAAGTTGGCGCCGCGCTGCTTGTAGAACACGTCGCGGCCGGCAAAGAACGTCGCGAGCTCCGAGATCTGGCCCATCGACAGGAACATCACGGCGCCGAACATCGTGCCCATCATCACCTGCGTGTTGGACGGCGCGATGTTGTAGAACGTCGAGCCGTTGAGCAGGCCCATGAAGATGACCATGAACATGCGCGCGCGCAGGAACGTGCGGTTGCGACTCGCGATCAAAAACTCGCGCCGGATGAGCGTGGCGAAGCTCTGGAGGTAGCCCTGGCGGAACGCCGTGCGGTAGTTGATGAGGTCGTCGGCGCTCTTGATGAGCATGTCGGCCACGGGGTTCTTGAGGTGCTCGATCGTGGCGTTGTACATGGGCGACAAGCGGAACGCGTCTCCGAGCTCCTGTGACGTTATGGGCGCCGGCTTGGCCCCCGGCGCCTCGTACTGGAGCTGCTCCTTCGTGCCGATATCTAGCAGGAAATCGGCAATGTCGCGTCGCGCCGGACAGACAAGTCCGAGCTCCTTGAAGTGGTCGAGCACCTGCTCGCGCGGGCCGTGGTAGATCACGTCGCCCTCGTTCATGACCAGCACCTCGTCAAAGAGGTCGAAGACCTCGGGCGACGGCTGGAGCAGCGAGATCACGATGGTCTTGCTGAGCCGCTTGGCGAGGCTGCGCAGCGTCTTGACGATGTCGAACGTTGAGGCGCTGTCGAGGCCCGTGGAGATCTCGTCCATGATCAGCACGCTCTTCATGCCGAACATCATCTCGCCGGTCGTCACGCGCTTGCGCTGGCCGCCCGAGACGCCGCGCAGCATGGCGTTGCCCACGATCGTGTCCTTGCACGTGCTGAGCCCGAGGTGCTGCACGATCAGGCGCGGCATGACCTTGGTGATCTCCTCGGCGAGCTCGAGCGCGATTTGATTGTCGTCCGGCGTGCCCTTGCTCAAGAAACCCTTCTCGATCTCGCCGACCTTGCCGCCGCCGTTGCACGCGTGCGCAAACTCGAGCGTCTCCTGCACTGTGAGCGTCGGCAGGTGGCGGTCGTGCTGGTCCACGTACGACACGAACTGCGGCAGCTTGTGGAGCAGTTCCTCGCGCTTGCGCCCGTTGAACGTGATCTCGCCCGTCATCTTGACGTCGCTCTCCAGCGGGAACCGGCCGCTCAGGATCTTCATGAGCGACGACTTGCCCGAGCCGGGCTGCCCGAGCACGAGCGTGATCGTGCCCGGGCGGAACACGCCCGAGACATTGTTCAGAATCGCCTTCTGCGTCGGGAACTGGGTCTTGGTGGTGCAGTTGGGCAGGATGCGGCCCACGGGCAGCGGCTTTTTGGCTTTGCTCGCGAGGTTCACGGTGATCGAGAGGTCGCGGTAGCGCACCTCGACCATCGGGAACGGCTTGAGCGTCGCCTTCTGCACGGTCGTGGACACATTCTCGTGGAACTCCTCCGGGCTCAGCGCCTGGAGCGGGCTCACCTTGGGCGGCTCCTCCTCTTTCTTCTTGGTCATGGTCACGTGGCGCGTTTTGTTTCCCCCTCTCCAGGTAGAGTGAGCCTGACTTTCGAGAAGTGAGCTGCCTCGGAAACAACCGCTCCAGGTTTGGATGTCGAGAGGGGGAAAGGAAGCGACGCCTGTTTCGGGTTTGCTAAATTGAGGCAACCATTCGTCACGAGATCAACTCCCCGTTGGTTTCGGATGTCGCCATCATTTCGTGTGTGCTGGCGGCTTGGCCACTGTGACAATCAACGGAGCAGGCACGCAGTCACCGCATCCCAACCCCTTCCGTGCTTCCCTCTGCCCCACCGGAGTTCCGCGACTCTCGTGAGATGCACTGCAACCGTCCCCACGGCTGGATTTCCTACAGAGATGCTTGAGAGAGAAGTAACTGCCGTATCACGGGCTCAGTGCGTTCGTTTCGACTTGAGGCGGTGTTGGCTGACGACTGATACCTTTCGTGAGGCGTAGTCCACATCGCAACGGCCACTCGCGAGCGAGAGGTGAAGGGACAAAGAGCCATGAAGTGGAGGGAAGCGAGCACCAATGAGTGTGGAAAAGAAGCACGAGACAAGAGCCCATTAAATACTAGTCAAACAGGAGCGGAGAGTGTACTGCGTTTGCCCTGAGCACAAGGCGAGACTTAGCGCACCCCCTCGACCCACACACCAGGAGTTGAGACCCCCATAAGCTACGTACGGGGCGCCGTTTCGCCTGCTTACTTGCGCACGACGTCCTCGACGCTCGAGAGCACATCGTCGTACGTGCGCGTCTGCACAATGTACTCGTCCTCGTCCTCACTGTCGTAGCCACCGAGCAGCGCGATGTACTCCTGGCGACGCGCACGCGCAGCCTGGGCACGCGCGGCGAGCAGGTCCGTGAACTCGGTGAGCTGGCGCTGCTTCTCGGCCTTCTCGGCGGCGACGCGCTCGCGCTCCTTGAGGCGGTCCATCTCGTTGAAGCGCTTCTCGTACTTGCGCAGGTTCTTGACGACCTCGGCGAACTCCTCGTCCGAGAGGAGCTGCTTCGGGCGCGGGCGCCAGAGGAACTGGTAGAACGAGTCCTTCTTCTCCTCGAGCAGCTTGAGACCCTGGAAGCTCCACAGGTTGAAGCCGTTGTCCATCTGGAACTTGTAGTACGTGTTGTCGATGGGCTGGCACACGGCCGTGGCGACGACGCGGCCCGACGGGTCCCACTCCACGTGCGTGCACTTGAAGTGCTCCTGGATCGAGATGCTCTGCTTCTCGTCCGTGTCCCAGAACTCGAGCACGCCGTTGATCTCGCCGAGGCCGGCGAGCACGACGTTGTTGCCAAGCGGCGACCAGTGGATGCTTGTGCACGGCTTGTCGGTGAGCGTGTACAGCAGCGTGAGCTCGTTCTTCTTGGCGCCTCCGTTCATGTCGTAGAACGACACGTTCAGGCGCTGCTGGCCCTCGCCGTGGACGACCGCGAAGCGCGAGCCCTTGGGCTCGAACGCGAAGAACACGATCGTCTCCTTCATCTCGAGCATCTCGACCGGCACGAGCGACTCGCGCACGCGGAAGAGCTCAAAGTTGGTGAAGAGCGTCTTCTTGGACTTGGAGTGGCGCGTCACCTTGACGCTCATGTACGTGCCGTTCGGGTGCCACTGCAGCTTGCAGTCGCTCACGTTGAAGAGGTTCTTCTGGCGCACCTCACGGCGCGACGGGAGCTCCACGAGCGACACACGCGCGGGCACGTTGTTGCCCTCGGGCGCCCAGTACGCGAGGATCGGCTCCGTGGGCGACCAGAAGAAGTCGTGCACGCCATCGGCCTTGAGCGACTTCTTGTCGAGCAGCTTCATCGACGGCAGCTCGTACACCGAGATGACGTCCTTGCCGCGACGCGCGATGAACTTGTCGTCGGCGCTCCACTTGAACGGCGTCATGAGGCCCTGGACGACCTCGTCCTTGGCGCCCGTGGGCTTGCCCGCCGGGAACGAGCGCAGCATCTTGCCGCTCTTGATGTCCCAGATGATGATGGCGTTCTCGCGGTCCGTCTCGCTCACCGTGAGCAGGTAGTTCTCGTTCGGCGAGTACACGGCGATCTTGACCTGCGCGTGCGGGAAGCGCGCGACCTTCTCGTACTTGTCGCCGGCCCAGAGCGCGACACCCGGCGGGTGGAACGTCGTGAGGTACGAGCCGTGCGGCGACCACATGACGTACTGCGAGCACCACTGCTTGCCGTTGGTCTTCTCGCGCGCGCCGTCGTAGTCGAGCGTGATCTCGCCCTTGTCGCTCCAGAAGATCTCGGTCTCGGTGCCGTGGCGCAGCGCAAACATGTCGCGGCGCGCCGGGTCCATGAGCCACGTCTTGTAGTT
>JAMFLL010000494.1:0-34975 GCA_027475725.1 Pythium rhizo-oryzae
TGCTCGCACGCCTCAAGCACGCTGCTGTCATTGTGGCGGTCGCGGTGTTCCGCGCGCTCGTGTGCCTCCGCGCCGGCGCCCCCGCCATCCTCGCGCCGGCGCTCGCGCGCGTCATCCGCCTCGCCACGAGCGTCACCATGGGCCTGCGCGCCGTCGCGGGCCTCGCGCCGCACACGACCACCGAGGCGACCGACGCGCCGGCCAACAAGTCCACGATGACCTCGGCGGCCATCTCGACCAAGATCCCGCACTCCTCCACGACGGCGACGACGCCCGAGAACAAGACCAAGACTGTGGCCGGCAACTCCTCCTCGCCGACGGCGCCGTCGCCGTTGGCCTCGACTTCCACGTCGGCCAAGGCCTCGCCGGCGCTACGCGAGACCATCACCCACGGCCGCGAGGAGTGCGTGCTGTGGTGGTCGTCGCTCAACGTGAGCCCGGAGGAGCGGTCCGCGACCGAACGCGCGCGCCACATCCTCCACGACGCGCTCGTGGTGTTTGACGAGATCGACGCCGCGAGTCTGGAGGAGGGCGATTTCGACGCCATGCTGGACAGCACGGGCGCGCCCGCCGGTGAGTACCCTCTGGTGTTTGTGTGGACGCCCCGAGCCGAGCCGGCCACTTCGACCGCGCCCACTGGAGCCACCAAGGCCAAGGCCACGAGTAAGACGGCCAGCGAGACCGCGAGCAAGACCCTGGCCCATATCAAGAGCGAGACCACGGCGTCGACCCTGCGGACGCCCCGGGTCCGCTGCCTCTCCGTGGAGCAGCTCACGACCGCCGAGTTCTACGCCGATGTGCCGCTGTCGGAGCTCGCGCGGGTCGGCGCCGTGTCGGAGAGCGCGCTCTTTCTCTTCCAGGACGCGTCGTCTCGGTGCCAGCCCTCGCACACGTTTGATGTGCAGCTGCGCGAGCTCGGCGGCTTCGTGGTGCTGCGCGACGCGACGTTTGTGGAGAAGCTGCACGCGCCGTGGCATGTCCCCGTGGACAGCTTCTAAGACGTGCTTTCCACTTCTGAGACGTGCTTCCACTTGCATGACGCTGACGCCTGGGACGTCCACACGGCCATCAAGCTGTACAACCAAGCCAAGCCGCATGCTGTGGAGAGAAGAAGAAGAAAAGACCAAGTCCGAGCCAAGAGCCAATCGAGCTGTGCTCGACTCGAAGACGCTACAGCAGTATACCAGACCACACCACCACAACTTCATCCAGATCCACGTCCGCATCCGCTTTCTGTGTGGATGCTCGCGACTGCGCGAGCCAAGCCAAGCCGCATATCGTCCTGCATGTCGATCCTACGCAGGTCTCAAAGTCTCTCAGATCAATGTTGATATATGTTTGAATTACCCAACTTCTTTCTCCTCGTGCATGTCGGTCGCACCCGGTAATACTACGGGTCCTCCGTTCCTTCTCGAAACGATATCACATTCAGGTCCTGCCGCACCACCGCGAGAATGAATGGTGCGACTCCAGTAAACCTCGAGACATGGCTTCACTGTCCTGGTCTCATCTCAGCTGTCAGCTGTCCGCAGTCTGTTCGTCCGGGATTGAATCGATCTACGGTATCCATCTTTTCATATTCGTGTGCCATGGCATCTCATGGTTCCGATCGCCAGCGGCTTCGCATTGACTCTACCTATGCAGGCGCTGGTGTCAACGTCCTGCTCGGAAGAGCGTAGGCGTGGCACGGTCTTCGGACGGAATCCATGTCTCGAAGTATCAACAAAACGGTCGTTCGAGGAGATCCGCCCAACTCGAGCACCGTGACATGGTGAAACCCCCATTGTGGGTTTCGCCACATTTTCCATTCTGTCTCCTCTCCTGGAATCAAGCTCCTCAGCTTGGGTTCCAACGGCTGCGTGACACACACGGTGAAAGGGTGGACGATTCCCAAACTTATTCTCGTTCGTTTGCCTCACGAGAGCGAAAATCCACACACAGCGCCCAGCACCAAGCGCCACGCACGGAACGTCGTGCAGCTGCCATCAAGCGGCCCGCGACCTGCGGCCAGCGGCAGGTCATAGCTGTTGTGGCTGCTGTGGTGGCGACGACGAGAGCGGCAGTGCACGTCTCAGCCACAGACATGCTGTGCATCGAGAGCAGTGACGTCCCATGGTGGGGCGCCTGGCCGATCAATTGCTTCTGGCACTACAAGTCGGTGCACAATACAGTGTGTGTGGTTTTTGGATCTGTCTATTGCGGTGACGAACTCGTCGCCCACGTGACTATTAGAGTGCGATTAAGTATAGTCGGCGCTTGCCTGCACGGATGGCTCGAGAGTCTGACAAAGAGCTGTGATACCCAACCCAAGCACACTGGTGCTGGCGCTGTTTTACGTCCCGGGACAAACAAGAGCACCAGCTAAGACGAATTCAGTGACGAAAACTGTGCTCCGCCAACCATGCCGCTCTTGAGGCGCATTGGCCGCTGCTGCTTCGCCAACCATGCCGTTCTTGAGGCGCATTGACCATTATTAAAGGCTGTGGCTCTACTTGCGCCACGACTCGGATTTTGAGTCGCATCGAAAGAGGCGGCGACGGCATCGTCACTCAACAGCGGAGCCAGTGAGGAGGAAGCCAGGAACTTATCCGTTGTGTGAAGCCAATGGTCGACTGTCCGTTGCATTGCTTAGGTTGAATTGTGCTTTTCGCGTCGCGGAAGGTATATTAGACGTTAGACAAGCTCACGTTAACTTTCGGGTTGGAATGACGTCTCTCACACACAAAACGGTTTTGTCACACAGCCAGAAGTGGAAGCCTATCCGGAACGCGTGGCAAGCAGGAGCGCAGAGCTCCATAATGGATCAGTCGACGAGAACCACGCGGCGTCGGTCAAACGGTGCGCTGAATGAGAGAATGAGACGAAGCGTCCACACGTCCATGCGCCCCCACGGGTCACACGGCTCGGCTGCCGCAATCACACTTAAAAAGGCAAGGATGTGTTGCTTGTGTCTTTCGTTCTTGGTGTCGCGGGGCATGTTGAAGCGGCCATGCTGTAACAGTTCAAGTCGGTCATTCTGTGGAATATCACGCTGGATAGGGATCTTGAGAGAGCGTAACGTGATGTTACGCTCCAAAGAACTCGCCAAAATCCGTACTTGGCTTGCGCTGAACTCGAATTCAGTGAGTGGTCGCCAAGTCCGAATGCTTGGCTGATCGACAGCACCACGCTCAATCTGTAAACTTTGCAGTTGGTTTGCTATCAGACTCGATGCATCGCCAATCTCACAGAGGAAATTGTCTGCAGACGATGCGTTGATCAAACAAAAGTTCTTGAGTGCCAACGATGTCAAGGAGCGCGTGCCTCCAAATGCTTCGCTAAATATGGCCATGTCAGCGACACAGACTCTCTCCAAAGCAACATTCTCGACACCTGGGCACGCTTCCCAGAGAGCTGCGAGCATTCTTGAATCGATTGGAGCCGTTCTCTGTGTCACGGATAGATACTTCACTTTGCCGACCCAACGAATCAGTTGCAGGATGTCGGAGTTGATTATTCCGGCCAAGTCGATCGTTAGAGCGTGGATTTCACGTCGGGCCTTTCTCATCGCGCAGCCTCGCCGCATGTGCTGCACATCTTCATCAAACAATCCACCAAACCCCTTCAATTCGAGTAACTCGAGCGGTGATGTTGAGCATAACACGAATTCAAGAGCGCTCATCCAGAAGCAAGCACGATTGCGCGTACATTGGACAAGAGTGGCAAGGGGCGCAATGTTGACCGCGCGCACGGAGGAACAACGACCGACAGCGCGGAGTACCACTTGAATGCTCGTGGTGAAGTCTTCATGATCACGGTCGATGGCAAAAAACGGAGAACTGATGGGTACGTGGCCAACCTGGACAACCGCACCTGGGGATGACGCCGTGAGAGCCGTGAGATAGTCGCCAACTTCGGCTTCGCTGCAGGCAATCCGTCTTGGATCCACCACACATCCTAAACACTGGATCATGTCTGCATTCGCTAGCATCGTCTCTTGAAAGACAAACACGACCCGACGAGTCAGCGTAATATCTTGAACCCGAAGTCGAATCCCTGTCAATTGAATGTGCGAGTACGCAGTCGACCACATCTGTGAAGATGGCTTGAACGAGCGCGCTCGGGCCGCAAGTATTCCGATGCTCCAAACCACACGTTCGACTTGTTCGTCGGTCGCACCGGCCTCGGTCACTCCAGCAACAGTCGTCTCCAGCTCCACTTGGATGGGCTCGGCGCGGCGCTTGCCCTGATGGTTGCGTGTGCAGGAGTCGTGGAGCTCTTCGTACGCTGCTTGAAAGACTTCTCCGCCACAAAGCGGACGCGCCGTGAGCAAATGCTCTGCGATCGCTTGATGCACCGATGCGCCTTGTTGTGGCGATGCCGTGTAGCGCAACACAAAGCGAAGATCACGCGAGGGGAAACGCAGCTCGTCTTGCGTCGGCAGATCGCCGTCCATAGCGCCGATCCTGCCTTCGCGCTGCAACTGCGCGAGCGTGTCCGCGTCCGCGAGGAACGCCATGCGCAGCAGCTCCATGGCCTGGCGCACGCGAGCCAGCACGGCGGACGCGTCTGTGTCGTGCGCGAGCAGGCGCTCGAGGTCCAGGTGGAGAGCGGCGACAAGGCGGCATTCGGTGGGTTGGCCGACGCGCGGAGGCGGCTGGAACACGACGCGCGAGCCGTCGAGCACGTCCAGCCATGGCGTCCACGGCGGAGGCACAGCGGACGTGGAGGAGCCAGACGAGGCGGGGGAGGAGGCAGAGGCGGAGGAGGCGGAGGAGGAGGCGGAGGCGAGCGCCTCCATGTTGCCGTCGCGGGTTTCCCTTTGGGATATGGTCATGTTTCCCCGCGCGAACATGTGAAAGGTTGAAGTCCAGGATTCGCTGTTGATTGGTGAAAATTGTGAGACTATGAGATCCGATATGGTATCGCAGTTTGTAGTAATTGCGTGTGTTTCCCCAAGAATAGACGGAAATGGGCACCTTCCGTGCCGCCCCGGCGGAGCGGCGCTGTGAAGTGAGTGCGCGGCGCATGGCCCGTCGGCCTCGTGGTATCGGACAATGGACAGCGGTGTAAGCGAGAATGTGACGCGGCTCGCGTGGCGGTCCGCGCCGGAGCTGCTCATCAACGAGGAGTCGCTTGTCGAGGTGATCACCAAGCTGCGCGGGCAGGTGCAGGCGCTCGAGAAGAACGAGCTGCTGAGCGGCACGGCGCTGCCGCCCTGGCTGCTGCGCGCGCTCACAGACGTCGCCAACAACGTCGACGCCGTCGTCGAGTGCCAGGCCCTTCACGAACAGGTCAACGGGTTGCAGAAAGAGGTGCTCGAGCTGCGTCATGAGCTGCTGCTCCAGCAAAGCGCGGCGTCGTCGGCGGGATCCGGATCTGGCGGAGGAGGCGGCATGGGCTACAACCCGACGCCTCACCACCGACTCTCTACGGGTGCTAGCGTCCGTGGGAACGCTAGTCGCCGTATGATGTCCGTGTCAAAGAACCTGCGCGGTTCGGCTCCCGGCGAGGTCATGGACGCAAATGCCGAGGCGACTGCCACGGCAACAGCGGCCGCGGTTTCCTCAGATGCCGAGCAGCTGAACATGGAACAAGTCCTCAAGCCACTCTGGGACGCGATCCACAAGCAAACCAACTCGTTCTCGGCGTTAAAGCAGAACTTCAACGAAGCCAAAGACACCGTCTCGCGGCTCCAGTCGGAGATCAAGCGCCGTGACGCGGTCGTGCAGGCGCGCAACGCCAAGCACGAAAGCGTTGTGCAGTCGCAAGTGGAGAAGATCAACGAGGCCATGCGCGCCTGTGTCACGCGGAACGACCTCATCGCGGCCGAGCAGCGGATCGCTCAGCAGATGAAGACAGACAGGCAGCGTATGCTCGACGAAGTGGACACGCGGTCCAATAAGATCCTTGAGGATCTACTGGCGTCACGCGCAGACCAAGAGGACATCAACTCGCAAAATGCCGAGCAAATGGAGAGTGTGGCGCGCAAGCAGGCGCGCATGGAGGATCACGTGATTGAGCTCATGAAAAAGCACACGGAAGGCCAAGAGAACATCAATGAAATGCGCGTGATCCTGAGCGACGCTGTGTCGAAGGTGGAGTCGAACTCTTCAACGATGGACGTTTTCCAGGATAAAGTTGCAAGCTTTGAAGAGACACAGGATGTCGTCCGTCGTCTTGGAGAAGAGCTTGAAAGTGAGAAGGCCGAAAGCGAGCGGTTGCGTATTCAGCAAGAGGACCGACTGGTGGAGAAGATCGGTGAGACCGCCACGGCAATACGAGGCGAGCTCGCAGCCGTGAACGCTGTGGTGACGGAGCTGGTGGAAATGAATCTGGACAGCGAGCTCAAGGCGCTGGCTTCTAAAGTGGATGTGGTACAGCTCACTATTGCTGATGTCACGCGCAAAATCGGGACCCAGCAAAAACAACTCACAACTCACGAAGACCATACCAAGTCACAGTTCACACAGGTCTTTGACTCACTGGATCGAGTTCTGGCGAACATGAGCTCAATTTCGGAAGAGAGCATGCGTCTCTCGTTCAATCTCAATCAGTCGATCGAACACGGGAACGCCCTTCAGCGAGAAGTCACAGAGTACAAGGCTTCCACAGACAGCACACTCCAGCTACTACACCGTTCAACGCAAGATCTGCAAGCCGGGCTCGACAAGCACGTGAAAGTAACCGAGAACGAGATTGTCGTTATCAAGAACCAGCTCTTCCACGTGGAAGATGCACAGTCAAACTTGCGGCGCGATTTGGAGGCAACTCAGCACGACGTTGATCAGAATTTACGATCACAAGTGAATGAAAACAAGCTCATTCATACCTCTCTAGACACACTCTTCAAGGCTCGTGACGACTTGAATGCACGACAAGATGCGGCTCAAGCCCAAATGATGGCGATGCAAGCGGACAATCGCAATGAGATCCAACAGGCCACCATCAAGCTAGTCGCGATCGTCGATAAGGAGTCGGATCGAGTTGAGGCTCTCTACCGATCTTTCCAAGAAAAGCAAGACCATTTTGCTGACGTCGTGGCGCGGTCATCAATCCGGAACATGGATTTGCCCGACATGAATCGCGAGCTGGACCGCATTAGTGAAATCTTTGTAACTGAGTGCTGGAAATTTGAGATCTCGGCAAGAACGAACACCAGGGCGAGTGCGCGAGACAACAACCAAAGCAGTGGAAGTGGTCCCAACAATTCTGCCCCCGTGACGCGTAAACTGTTCAACGAAAAGCAGCAGCAGCTACTCGCAAAGAACTGTCAGTTCTTCGCAGATCTCATGGTCGCCCGCGCTGAGTACGAGGTTCTCCACTCTGGCTGCAACAAGGAGACCAAAAACCAGAGCGATCTGGACGAGCTGATGTTGGATGCCCAGGCGAGTATTGTTGAGAAAATGAAGATGAAGATCCAGACCAAGATTATGAACAACAAAAACATCGGCGAACAATTTGACAAGTCCACACTCGACCGGCGAGAGCTCTACATCGAAACACTTAGCAACATTATCGAAGCTAGTATGAAGCGGCGCACGCTCTGCGGCACAGGCAGCGGGCGTCGGAACGGCGCACGCCAGAGTATGTTTGGTGACTTGATGGGTGAGGATCCAGCGAATCCCGGGTCATCATTCTTGGAGACCCAACGTCTTGTGGCTACAAGCTCGGCTCTGCCCGGTAGCCGACGCAAGAGCTCCCAGGTGCGCAAGCAGTCGACCATGGGGGTAGGCGCCGGCCTCAGTAGTCCAGGACCAGGCAGTCTCACTGCGGATCTAGATTCCTCTCGCATGAGTTTCTCGCCTGGTTCTTCCTACGTGTATCGCGCTGGTTTCCGTTTACCAAAGGCGGCACAGTCGCCGCCCAACTCGCCAGGCGACATCTCGCCGGCGCCGTCGACGGCCGGCTTGCTGGGCGGTGGTCGCCTTGGCGCAATGGCGGCACTAATGGAGAACGGAGACGCACCCCCGCTGTTCCTCACAACGAACTTTGACGTGGAGGCACCACCCACGGCTGACAGTATGCAGGGCTGGGGTGGGGAGGACACCGGCGGCGGGCTCTCCAAGTCCATTTCGCTCCCCGTACTTCGACAATAGAACGCTGAAATGCCTTTTCGGTATCCATTTTCAGAGGTGATAGAGGTTGGTTCTGTAAACTACTGTTATAGACATGTGATGCGGAAATAGAGGTTTTTGGGACCAAAAGATATTCCCCCACGAACGTTGGGGAAAGCCAAGTTGAGGGGAACAAACCAAGAAGCTGGGCAGCATGGCGACGGAGAAGCGCGACGTGGAGATGGAGGAGGCGGAGGCTGCGCACCCGCTGCAGCTGCAGCTGGACGAGGCGGAGGAGATCACCGCGACGCTCACGCCCGCGAGCGACCCGTCGGCGGCCATCAAGGCGCTCCAGGAGATCGTCGCGTACAGTGAGTAGTTGGGGCGAACAAGCCACGAGATCTTTTCTCTGTTGGGCGTCCCCCCGAGTGGAGGGAGGCGATAATGAAGGGGGGATTCTAACCATGCTATTGCTTTGTGTGTGTGTGCCCGCGCTTGAAGTCGGGAACGATCCCGCGAACGAAGTGGTGCAGCGCACCAAGGAGCTCGCGATCTACAAGCTGAGCCAACTCTACATCCAGTTCGGGTACGTTCGCTAGGAGCACTTTCCGCCCGGGTGATAGATAGATGCCTCCGAACGACGACACTGATGCGCTTTTCGATGCGTCGCTCTCAGCCGTGAGAAGGAGCTGGCGACGCTCTTGCAGTCGCTGCGACCGTTCTTCTTGACGATTCCCAAGGCCAAAACGGGCAAAATCAGTGAGTTGCGAGCGAAACATCTCCAGATCAGGACTCAAAATCGTCCATACTGACTGTGTGTATGTGCTGCTTGTCAGTCCGTACGGTGATCGACATGGTTTCCAAGGTGCAGGTGCTCAACGGCGACAAGGCACTTCAGCTGCAGGCGGACCTGTGCCTCGACTCGATCGAGTGGTGCAAGCAGGAGAAGCACACGTTCCTTCGCCAGCGCGTCGAGGCGCGTCTCGCGTCCATGTAAGCCATGCAGTCCGAACGCTCCGATTTAGGACGACGGTTTTGAGCTGACGGCGAGTGGGTTGATTGTTTAGCTTGTTCCAGCAGCAGAAGTACCAGCCTGCGCTCGACCTGATCACGACGCTCGTGCGCGAGATCAAGAAGCTCGACGACAAGCAGCTGCTTGTGGAGATCCACTTGGTGGAGAGCAAGCTCCACCATGCGCTTCGCAACGTGCCCAAGGCGAAGGCCGCGCTCACGGCCGCGCGCAGCATTTCCAACACGATCTACGTCGTGCCGCGCACGCAGGCACAGATCGATCAGATGTCGGGTGTGCTTCACGCGGAGGAACACGACTACAAGACGGCGTATTCGTACTTTTTCGAGGCCTTTGAGGCACTCGCTACTCTTGATGAGAAGGAGGCGTTGTCGTGCCTCAAGTACATGCTGCTCAGCAAGATCGCGAGCGGTGGCGCGAGCGACGTGAACAACATCATCAACGGCAAGCAGGCGATCAAGTTCATTGGTATCGATTTGGAGGCGTTGCAGGCGGTTGCGAAGGCTCACGAGAAGCGATCGCTTGAGCTGTTTGAGGCGGCGACCACGAAGTACGCGCCTCAGCTCGTTGAGGACCCGCTCATCAAGATCCACCTGGGCAAGCTCTACGAGAAGCTCCTTGAGAGCAACTTGATCAAGATCATTCAGCCATTCTCGTGTGTTGAGATCGCCCACGTCGCCAAGCTTATTAACTTGCCTCTGCAGCAGATCGAGCTCAAGTAAGTGACGCCAGGCACAACTCGAGTTGTTCGTACACTGTGGAGCCTAACGTGTAACCTGTGTTATGGCTGTATAGGCTCTCACAAATGATTCTGGACCACAAGTTCCACGGCATCTTGGACCAGGGCAAGGGCCAGCTCATCGTCTATGACAGCGCGGAGGAGGATGTACGTGAGCGCTACTGGCCGTGTGCGAATACCCTGAGTGCTGACGTTTTCGTTTGCGACAGAAAACCTACACCTCTGGGCTCGGTGTCATCCAGAATGTGGGCAATATTGTCGACAGTTTGTTCCGTCGCGCCGACAAGCTCCATGCGTAGGCTTGTTGTCGTTGACCCTCATCACCAGACTGAACGAACCATAGCGACAAAGGCATAAATACAAAGACGGCCGCTTTGGGCAGCACGAGAGGGCTAAATTTTTATTTGATTTAAGGTGATTGCAAGGTCACTGGTAATCGAGCCTGCACTACGCGTCCAGCAAGATTACAACTTGGAGGTCGCACGCACCATCGTCGCGCGGATGATGCCGTGGGGCTCGTCCGTGGGCAAGAACACCTCGCCGTGCGGGTGCTTGTTCTTGAGGCCAAAGCGCGTGAGGTCCACAGGGAGGTTGTGCACGTTCGGCATGGTGATCGTGATATCCTTGACAGACGGGACCTGGTCCAGCACAGCCTCGCCCATCTTGTAAAGCGTGTACTGCACAGCAGGGCTGTCGACTCCGACGTCGGACGGGCCGGCGAACGTCTCAATCAGAACGCGCTTGATGTCCTCGGCCTGCTGCTTGAAGTCGCAGCGTGTGGCCTCACTGGTGTAGTTCCACGTCGCCGTGACGACAGAGGCAACAAGGCGGTCGGGCACGTCCGGCAGAGTCGTGTACGGGTCACGGAAGAAGTCGACGAAGCTGCTCTTCGAGGTCTTGAGAACCTTGAGGCCGTCAATGCCAGACTGGACCGAGATCTGGACGTCGCCACCATGCGGGGACTTGCGCCCGACGACACTACAGTGGATAACAACACGAGAAGTTGAGCACAAAAAGTCTACAGATCCGCGAAGTGATGAGAGACGTACTAAGTTGTGGCGATGCCACTGCCACCTCCGATGAACGCGTGGTGGTGCGGCACGACCTTGCCCTTCGAGTCCGGCGCAACGACGCGGATCCACTCGGTCTGGAACAGCTTGACCTTGGCGACATCAATCTAAAGAAGGAGCAGAACCACCGCATCATGAGCACCCAGCAGTCGCGGCCAAGATCCGGTCAGCACGTACGATCTTGGGGTGGGTCGTCAAAAAGTGCTTGGCGAGGATGACCGCAAAGTCCTCGATGGTCGCGAACTCGTGCTTCTTCGCGAGCACGTACACCGTGTTCTTGACCGAGTCCGTGGGCAGCACGCCGCCGTTGTCGCCGTCGTAGTAGGCGCGCTCCGCGGGGCCCTCGAGCAGGATCTCGGCCTCGAGCTGGATGACCGAGTGCTGGTCCGGCTGGCGCTCGACCTTGAGCAGCCGCACGCGGCCCTTGCCGTGCTCGTGCGTGAGGAGCTTGACGACCATCGAGGAGGCCTTGAGAGGGGGAGGGACGGCTCTTGCGCGATGCGCGGCGAATCGCAGAATGGACTATCCGGCGGTGGAGGGGGAGGAGGATTCCGCGGTTGAATGCGGTGAATGTGAATGCGAATGCGTCAGGTGGGAGGAGAAGCTCTCCAAGATCAAACCGGCGGGGAACATTCGCATTCAGACCCAGTCCCGAAAGGAGTGCAGAGACACAAGATCAGATACTGCTATATCAGTGGATTCTGTATAATGGGTGGAGATTTATTGTAACAGCAAAAATGTAGTCGACACTGTGCACGATTGCGAACCTAAAATACGGGATTCTGCACCCATCCTGGGCCCTGGCGTTGTAAATACCCATGCGATCGCTTCTTACACAGGGTTCTTACGACTTCAATCTCGGCTGGCCCATGTCTTTGTGTCGGCGGGCCAACACCTGCGTAAACCGATACAGACCGTATCAGCTTTGCAAGGGTCCCAACGTTTTGAGTGGGCCAACGCTTCGCCGAACGCCCAACGCCACCTCCCATTCCAATCTCTCCCCCAACGTTTCCGCGCGCCCACCGCCATGCACGCCGCTGCGCGCCGCCTCGCCGCGCTGCCGCGCCACGCGCCCGTGCGGCCGCTGCAGCTCTGCTCGACGCTCGCGGCGCACGCGCCCGTCTCTGCTGCGTCGAACGGTGCGCCGCGCGGCTCTCCACGACGCCTGCAGTCCACGCAGCCGCGCGTCAAAGTGGCCGCCCACAGCGACCGCCGCCACGGCGACGCGGACGCCGCGTCTGCAGCGCCCGCGCTGCCCAACGCCGCGCTGTTCGAGCGCACCGGCGGCGACGACGCGTCAGCGACCGCCCACGACGCCGACGCCGACGACGAGCACGTGGTGTGGCACCACCGCCCGAACGCGTACGCGCCGGTCAAGTTCAAGACGTACCAGCACAACTCGCGCTCGCGGTGGCGCGAGATGGACCGCGGCAAGTTCCGCGTGCTGCTGGAGGACTGCATGGCCACGGGCGTGGTCTCGCCCACGCTGCGCACGCACCTGGACGAGTTCCCGATCATGCAGTACGACTGGTCGCACCAGGAGCTCGTGCTGCTCGTGGGCGCGCTGATCAAGGGCAACCGCAGCAAGGCCGCGCTCGCGCTGCTGCGGCACCAGATCCGCGGTGCGCCCGGCGACCGCAACCGACTGAACCGGGTCGCCGCCGAGAGCGCGCGCCTCGGGAACGCGACGGTCGCGGTGGGCATTCTCCACATTGCGCGCCACTTTGGCATCGAGCCCGACGTCGTGACCTACACGAGCGCGATCCACGCGTGCGCACGCGGCAGCCGCGACCGCATCTCGCGCGCGTTCCAGCTGCTCGAGGAGATGGTCGAGGCCAAGATCGAGCCCAACCACCGCACCTACGGCGCCGTCGTGCTCGCGTACGCTCGGCTGAACCGCTGGGAGGACATTGAGGACTTTTTGGAGGCGCTCCCATACGACGCAGAGCTCACCAAGAGCGACGTGTTCGCCTCCGCGATCACCACGTGCTCGCGCAACCGCCAGTTCGTCGTCGCCACGAAGCTGTTTGCGATGCTCGTGGACGAAGGCCTCTACCTCGGCGAGAAAGTGAGCAACGCCGCGCTCAGCGCGTGCGCGCGCACGTCGGACATCGAGCAAATGGACAAGATCATGGCGTTCATCGAAGCCCACAGCAAGCCGTCGATCTACAGCTACAACACGATGATATCGGCGTACGGCAATGCTGGCCGCATGGACGACGCGCTCGCCGTGTATGAGCGCATCCAGGAGCGCGAGCGCATCACGCCCGATCTCGTGACGTTCAATGCGCTCATTCTAGGCGCGCGACGCTCGCGTCGAGCGGACTTGCTGCCGTCGATCCTGTCGAACATGGCAGCGCACCGGATTAAGTGGGATGTGTACACGCTCAACGGGTTGCTCGAGTCGTGTCAGCTCACCGGCGACGTTGCGAGGGCGAACGCGTACTGGGAGCAGGCCATGCACGAACAGGATTTGCGCCGTGACCGCGTCAACTTCGAGACTCTCATGGGTGTCTACTACGAGGCAGGTGACTACGAGGCGGTCATTAAGGTTTGGCGCGACGACCTCGTCTGCCGCCGCCGCGCCAAGAGCGCCAAATCATTCAACTACTTGCTCCGCGCGTGCTCGAAGCTCGGCGACGTGGAGACTGCGACTTCGCTGTTTGACGAATTTGTCGAACGGGGCCAAGTGCCGACAGCGATCGCGCACAACCACATCTTGTCCACGTACCTCAAGGCCGATGACTACGACGGTGCCCAGCGGCAGCTACAGGTCATGGCTAGCGAGCCGTCGCTGGCCACGGTGTTTGGCTTCACGGCGGTGATGAAGTACGCTCTCAAGAAGCAGCAGTTCCAGGACGTGCTTGATGTGTTTGAAGAGTTTGAGGCCACGCGCGACAACTATGCGAGCATTTGGTCTCCGCAGCTGCAGTTCCCGTCGGACGCGGTCTATGTGCTCGCGGCTCAGGCGGCTGCGGAGCTGCACGAACATGATCGACTCGTGAAATTGTACCAAGCGCTGCCTTTCAGCACGACCCCGGTGGCGGTAAAGACGAAGGTCGCGCGGCTTGTCATGGCGTCGTGCGAACGTGAAGAGGACTGGCGCTGCGCCGTGTCGCTCTATGATGAGCTCTCCCGGGTCGTGGATGACGACACGAACGTCGAGTTCTACGAGATCGTGGTCAAGGTGGTGGCCCGCGCGGGCGAGTTCGAGCGAGCGCTCGACGTGAACGGTGGCGACTGGTACCGGCAGAACCGCCCTGACCAGGGCTGGTTCTGATGGGAAAGACTCTCACTGCGCGACTAGCATGGCGTAATAGAAGTATTTTGATTTGACAAAGACTTACTCGATCCACTTAATGGAGCCCAGCACCAGGTGCTTGGACGGCAGTGGTCCGGGCGATGGCACGAGCAGCACGATCTTCTTGTCGGCCTCGCGGATCTCTTTGCTGGAAGGCACCAAACACATAAACAACCGTAAGCAATCAGTTTTGTCCTTTCCAAGACGACGCACGTGCACGTACATGACGACAAAGCCCGCCGCGGGCGTCTCGAGCAGCCATGACATGTCCGAGGACGTGGCCGTGAGCGTCTCGCGGCTGTCGTGCTTCTTCGGGTGGGCGACGGCCGCGACCGAGTGCTGCAGGTCGAGCGTCTTCTCGAGCTTGGTCACGAATAGCCGGCTGAGCTCCGTGGCCGTTTGGCCCACGGGCAGCATGCCGGCCGACACTGACATGTCACGTACCGCGTAGAACTCGAGCTCGTCCATCGCGTACTCGTTGATGCAGGGCGAGAGCAGCGGGATGGGCCGCAGGAGCGAGTGCGAGCCGTAAAAGTAGTCGCGGATGCGGCTCTGGCGGCGCCCGGCACGGTACTTGCTGTTGAGCGGCACGACGCCGCCCGAGCGCACGAGCTTGACGATCGAGAGCCGCTCGCTGTTGGGCGACTTAGCGAGCGAGCTCTGGAGGCGGCTGTACAGGCGGTCCTGGCCGATCACGAGCACAACGTCCACGTCAAAGGCCTCGATCGACTCGACCAGCAAGTCGTACCCGAGCCCGTCCACCCAGCCGCACGTGTTGATGATGCAGCCTGAGGCGTTCACGTCCTCGTCGTCCTCCAAGCGGCGCTTGACGGCGCGCGCAAGCTGCTTAAGTACGTTGCGGAAGTGGTCGGCGTTGTCGGCCATGCTCGCGTGGCCGAAAAAGTACACGAGCGGGTTCGTGAGCACGTGGCCTTCCTCGACGTTGAGGCAGTTCATGTCGAGCGGCGAGGCCGCGACCGTGCCGGGCACCGAGAGACCGTTCTGGCCCACGTCCAGGTCCACGAGCGTCGGCTTCTCGCCGAGCCGCAGCGCGTAGTTGAGCAGGATCTGCGTGAGCGTCGACTTGCCGCTGTCCACGGGGCCGGCGATGAGCACGCGCGGGCCGGCGCTGCGCTTGAGCTTGGCGAGCTCGCGGCGCTTCTGCAGCTGCGCGTGGATGTTGACGTAGCTGCTCATCGGCGTCTCGTCCGACGTGTACGCGACCTCGGGCGCGCCCGTGACGCGCAGCGTGGCGCCGTACCACGTGAAGATCGCGGCCTTCTGGTCGCGCAGCGTGTACTCGTTGTCGATCGCGAGCTCCACGCCGAAGAGCTCCGCGGAGCCGCTCAGTAGCTTGACCTTGAGCTCCGTCTGCGCGCCCACCTCCACGCGATACTCGCACTCGCGCGCGAGCACGATCTCCTCGGACGCCGGCGTCGCCATGGTGTCTGTCTGTGCGTTCTGGCAAACGAGAGCTCGTCGCCCGCCACCGTTCGTATCGGATACCTAACGTGTCCGAGGGTTCAGTTGGTAAGGTATTTTACGGTCTCAGTTACCGTAACGGGAAACGGCATGAAGGACAGACACACCCACAACAGACCAACCCAGAATGGAGAGCGCGCGGCCGTCGGCGGCGGCGCCTGCGGCGAAGCGCACGGGCGTGAAGCAAGCCCCGTGGGTGCGCGATGCGGCGGCGCGTCGGCGTGAGACGGTGCAGCAGCAGCGGCAGGCGCGGCGCGACCTCACGGCCCACGCGCGGCGGCTCGCGGCGGGCGGCGACCCCGGTGAGCCCAACGGCGCCGATGCGTCGTCGCCGCCGCCAGAGAGCGAGCCCGAGAGCGGTGACGCCATGGAGCTCGTCGCGCTGGCAGGAGACGCGCGAAAGAGCAAGATCAAGACCCGCGAGGAGCGCGTCAAGCGGCGCCGAGAGCACTTTGCGCAGCAGCTCTTGGTGCCCGAGTGGATGGTCGACGTGCCCGCGGACCTCAACGGCCGCGGCAGCATGACCGGCGAGGGCTGGTACGTGCTGCCGCGGCCCGAGGGCAAGCGCTGCCTCGTCGTCGCCAGCAAGTACGTTTTCGCGAGGTCTTTGGTCTCTTGAGGGATCTAACGCGGTGGTGCGTATGTAGTGGCGTGACGGTGGCGCGGACTCAGGCAGGCAGCGTCCTGAAGAAGTTCCCGTCGGCGCTGCCCAACGGATCGCGCAAGACGGCGCGGTCCGGAGAGGCGTACTGCATCCTGGACTGCATCTTCCATGAGCACGACGAGACCTTCTACGTGCTGGATGTCATGTGCTGGAAGGTACGTGAGGCTCAGGGCCCCTCACGCCTGCTCTACGATGGCTCACATCCACGTCGTTTGGCTGCGCCAGGGATACTTGCTGTACAATTGCACCACCGAGTTCCGGTTATACTGGCTGCGCGACAAGCTCGACGAAGGCACATCCGCGACGGTGTCATCTGCGAATCCGTACCGGTTCTTGGTGCGTAAGAGTCGAGACTATTTGGTCCTGGCTCCATTCTATATGGACTCACAAAAGCGTCGTTCGTGGGCATTATTAACGTCTGATGCTTGTTTTGGAACAGCCCGTGCCGTGTTTTGAGTGTGACGAGCAAGGACTTCAGATGGCATACACGACGCCGTTTCCATTTCTCAAGTAGGACTCTAGCTGCCACTGGTTGTGCCTCGGCTTGAGCACTGCACTCATTTGCTTGTATTCGTGCTCGTGTGTCTTTCTACAGAGATGGTTTGCTGTTCTTGATGAAGGCAGCTCAGTACGGCCTCGGTCTGTCCCCGCTCGCACTCGTGTGGAAAGACGCCTCGACGAGTCGCTACTTCGTGTTCAGCGACAAACCAACGATCGTGCTGCAGCTCAACAGCGACGGCTTGTTCGTGACGCTAGAGGGCATCGTGCTGTGGGCTCCAGATAAAGCCTTCATTGACGCAAATGAGGTGATTGGCAGTCTTCGCCCCGATGATTCCTGCTGACCAGCATACTGAGTACATTATGGTGCGTTTTGTGTAGCTCGCGGAGGGAGATCTCGCCAAGTTCAAGTTCGATCAAGGTTTCATTGGCGAGGACAACGTCCCTCAACTTGTCGGGTTGACGTTCGTGGGACGGTGCTCGCCACAGCGCGCTCTTGCGGATAGCTGGACGAAAATTCAGTTTCAATACGGTGCGCGTGGTGGTGGCTTGCCTATCGAGAACATTTTGGAGGTACGGGCGGCTGCTGTGCATCACGTGGGCTTGTTCTTGCTGGAATCCTAACCTCTCGACGATGCTTTTAGGTGACGAGAAACTCGGTCGCGATGGAGAGTGTGTAACACGCACGATTTGGGAGTTCCACACCGAAGCTGTCGTCACTTTTGAACGTACGCTTGGGATCTTGACTTCGTACCTTCCACAATGAAGTTGCCTCTGAAGAATGGCAACGATGGTTTTTGCCGCTCGGGTTGGTCTGCCGGTTTTGCTTTTGACTTGGTAGAGCGTTTATGCTGGTTTGCTGACGCTGGAGATGGAGACGCCGTCAGATCTGTAAGGCGCTGGTCATCTCGCTGCGCCTTCCAGTGAACTAGCTCTGGCAAGCGTACTCGCTGTTCCCGACCTGCCTGATTGGAGTTGAATGCCGTATTTCCAAGGGACTGATTGATTGCGCCAACGCTGTCGTCCAGGTCCACTCGGTCCTCTTCCACACCATCATCAGTGGGCGGGAGCATGAGCTGGAGGTCATGGCGAGTTTTGATGATCTCGCGCTCCGACGGAATCCGCATCGTTCGTCTGCTGTGCGGAGTGGTCACAGGCAAGCCCATCAACTGTCGCAGTCGTCGCGAGTCGCGAGCAGCATAGAGCTCTTGTTCGATGTCATCTCCTAGAGCCAATACCTCGGACAGTGGTAATGCATAGCCTGGTTTCCGTGGCTTTGGTGCTTGCTTGGTCCTCTTTGTGATGGCCGGTAGCATCTCCTCACTTGGAGCTTTGGATTCAGAAAAGAAGGGCTCAAAGGGCTCGTACAGTTCAGTCAAGTACTGCACACGAAGCCGTTGTTTCTGTTCTTGCGCGAGATACTCGGCTTGGGCCACAGCGGAGCGACGATCTTCAGCATCCATTTGCGTCATTTCGGATAGTAAGCGACGCATTTGATCGCGCCTCGAAAGCCGCTCAGCCAGTGCAATTTGCGCAGCGAAAAAGTCTTCGCGTTCCATCGCAGCTCGCTGATCCTTCAAAAACAAAAGCCACGTCTTCATAGCAAGATCCTCTGCTTCCATTGCAGCTTGCTCGCGCAGCATTTTCTGGTGTTCGTCGCGCACAAACCTCCGTGCTTCCACTTCGGCTTGATGCACCAAAATTTTCTTCAGCTCCAACTGTCGTATCCGTCTCATTTGTAATGCCTTTTCATCCATTTCCTTCTCAATGCGCATTCTTTCAGCCTGCCGCTCAGCCTCCGCAAGGCGTTCTGCCTCAAGGCGGTCAAGCATTTCTTGATGTTGTCGCTCCCTCTCCAGTCGCTCTTCTTCCTCTGCTTCTTCATCTCCGTTGTCGATTCCACTACCGGCGAGCCAACCACCCGCGTTGATGCGAAAAGTCTTGGGGAGGTTTCCGAAAAAGTATGAGTTTGTGAAATCCGTGCGTTTCGGTGGCTCGAGAGACACCCGTTCAACGGTTTCCGGCTCATCGTCGCTTGCTGAGTCGTATCCATGGTTCAGCTCTCGTGACAAGGCATCTTCTACCGCCATGAGTGCGAGTTCTTCACCTTCACGTCGCCATACCTCATTTGTCTCATCATTGTCGCGGGGAGTAGTCTGCTCGGCAATTATCTCCTCTTCTTCTACATCATACTCCTGTTCCAAAACCTCGGACGAAGAACCAGCTTCATGTGCTTCAGCAACGTTCACCTTTGCGACCGGAAATCGAAACGAAATAAGCGCAGGCGTCTGTAATGACTCAAACAGAATAGGCGCCGCTTGCATGCCGCTATGGAAGATCTCATCGATGCGACGTTGATACCGTTGCCGCTCAAGTTTTCGCGACAAGAACTGCTCGCGCGTCACGCTTGATAAAAAATATGCTTCCCGATCGAGTTTTGGTTCTATCGCTTCGTCGTTCCTGTTCGTCTTCAACATTTCACAAACGCTTTCGTCACTCAGCGCCTCTGATGCCTCTTGATTCAAGAAATCTTGTCGAAAGATGTTACCAGCAGACCCCCACCAATCCGCGAATTCAGTCGCCAATGCTACTACATCGATGTTCTCAAGCTTCTTCATAGTGAAGCTGGGGAGTTCTATTCCTTCGGCTATTGCAGCAACTTGAATCATTGGGTCATTTAGTGCGAGCAAGAGTTCACTCTGTCTACACTCGAAAGTTTGGTTTTCCCAGGAAGCAAAGTCAACGCCAGAGCCTGCACCACCATCAGACAGCTGTGGAATATCAAAAATGAACCCCGACACGCAGCTTGACTGGCCTTGACAGAGCTCACTTGTTCTCAGAGCTTCGAGGCGCTTATTGAGAAATGTCGTTCGTTCATGCAGGCGATTTGCCAGTCGTTTGGGCGAGTCTTCGATAGCCAAGTTGGACTCGCCGAAAATGGGGTCTCCCGTCGCATACCATACCGCAAACGGACTCTGCAGCAGAGACGCGTCGTCAGCAACTTGAAGCTTCGAAGGTACTGAGCAGCCGGAGCTCTTGACTGCCATGTTCACAAATGCATCTTGAGCTGCAAACCGAAGCTCCTCGAGCAAGAAGGCTTCGCGGACGCGATGTCGGGTGTGCTGGGCCGATAAGTACCAGCGTGAGAATGCACGAACTCGGAGCTGCGCCTTCACGTCATCACTGGAGAAATCATCATACACGGGTAGTGTCACCCTCGCTTCTGACGCCTCCTGAGCAACAAAGCGTGATCGAGTTGCAGCTTTGAGTTCGACAAGTTGACCTTCACCGCCTAAGGATGCCCAGGAAATATAGTGCGCTGGTGCATCCCGATCGCCATCATTCCGCTCATGATATAGGCCGTCGCTCCTAATCGATTGCCGCTTGGCGTACCCTACAGACTGGAAGTCAAGACGCAAATGCCCCACCACATCGTCGTCTGTGATAGAGACAACAGCCACTCGATCTTGCGGGTGTTGTGTTCTGTTGGCCCCAAGTTGGCTGATCACCTTCCGTTCTTCGAGTGTCGCCCTCTTCAGTGCAGCCGAGTGAGAGATGTGCGAGTTCATATTGGATGTGACTACAGCCAATTGAGACTGATTTGTTGGTGCAACTGGACGGTTATTGGATCGGTAGACGCGTGGCTTTGCCTTCTGGAATTGGCTTGGCACTGTGTCCGGTACAAAGGTGGACACAGGTTGCTGCAAACTCAGGCGTGGTTCTGGATCTCTTGTCTCTTCAAGCGAAGTCGGACTCAAATTTACCTTGCTCAAGGATGGTGATAGTGATCGGCCTTCCGACCAGAGTACGTCATCTTGGCGCACTAACTCATCAATATAACTGATGCTAGGGTTAGCGATGGTTGGCGGTGGCTCCGTGGGTTCCCGTATCCGTTTGGATCGCGGCATTTTTTTAGGTGAGTTTCGTCTAGTAGAGTCAAGGTCGACAAGCGCATCGGCCTGAGTAACAGTCGGAAGCGTAACCCGAAGTCGCACAGAGGTAGCATGGCTGCTCTCTAGATCCCTGTCTCTCTGTCGTGCTTGGTTCCGCAGCTCCTTACTGTATATTTGGATGTGCTTGGGGCTGTGGACGCTTGCGGGTTCAGCTGTCTCTCGAGCATGTGCGAGTCTCCTCTTGATTGCGCTTTTGTCTAATCCCGACGTCACATCGATGCTATCGAGGCACCTGCCCAGGTATGCATAGAAACGAAACGAACTGCAACAGGCGAATCAGCGTTAGATGGATCTTCATTACGGGCAAACGATCAGAATGACTCACCCTTCCTCTACGGCAGTAAGATATCCACCAACTGGAATCACATGCGGTCGAAGTTTTCGATGAGGAAAGAGAAATGACGTGCTGAAACACCAGATCAGCACGACATGATCCAAGTCATACGTGATTACCCAGGCAAATTCATCCAAGTGTGGTTGAGCTCTCGATACTCGTTGCGCAGCATCACCAGGTTCAACAATAACTTGGCAAACTCTCGTGAGGTGCAAGTCGATCGAGTGCAAAGGTCGTTTTAGAACTGCCACTTGCCGTCCTGTGCGATCTCCAAACGAATGCTTGGGTGGGATGATCGGTAGCCTCCAGCACTCGAAACCGCCTTCATCAGAGCCACAAAAGAGAAACTCGGGGCCCATAAAGCCAGTTGCAGACAGTGTGGTCGCGTACGTACGAAAGCACACAAGAAGTTCCCAGACCACTGCGTTCTTGTCAAGCCCACGCAGCGAAGAAAGTTTCACTTCCCCATCGGCAGCCACTGTCGCCAGGCAAGTCGAATGCTTGACTGAATCCCCTTTGACAGGATAGATAGATAGTAACCTGCTCACCACGTTGTAAGCAATCTTTCGGAACTCATCAAGAAAGCGAGCATTTCGCACCTCTGACTATGAAGGCTCTTGGTGCAGACAAAGCTGACTGTGTTATCTGAATGATATTCCCAGATCGTCACAGCTCCTCGATCCTCACCAACGAAAACCCACTCATCCGGTTTCCCTCCCCATGAACTAGTCGACTGGACAACGGTAGGAACACCAGCAACTTGACCAACAGTGAACGTTCGCTCAGTTTGAAGGCAGTAACGTGTCACATCACCACTTGCCCACACAACGACCACACCGCATCGTAGACCAGCGAAATCAACCACAGAATTCAGACATGAATCGCGTTGGTTTCCGATGGCTTCTCTCTCACTCTCTTGATTGGACGGGGCCTGGAGTAGGATTGCAAAAAATGTGTCGGTTCGGTTTTCATCGAAAAGAAGAAGGCTGGGGGGATGCGAATTGAAGATCGCGATTCTTCGCCGCTCGCTGACGTCAAGCATGACAGCTTTTGTACCGGCTATGTTTGTTAGTACTCGTCTTGCTGGCATACTTGTCTCCGGTAGAATTGCTTCGACTACTACGAGGCCTGACGAGCACACCACGATGACAAAGTTCCTAGACTCATGGCGCAAGGCCTGAACGTGCATCGCAACGTATGCTTCAGCTGACGGGGCGACCGGTACAATGATACTGCGCCGCTCGAGTGTGCAGGACGCCTCGCATCTTGAGCAGGAAACTACTGCGAGCTTTCCGATAGTGTCAAGAACGAAAATACCGTCGCTTTGAGCTTCTAGCACATTTGTCTCACGAGGATCTCCCCGCACAATAGCTTCGAATGCAGCGATATCTTCTTCTTCAGCACAGAACCCACATGTCTCCAATGCATGAATTCGTCCACGATCCCTGGACCCTCGTAGCTTGTAAACATGTCTAGCACACAGAGTTTTGTGAGGGTTTCAAGCAAAATTGAGGCGTGAGTAAGCGATGGCGTACCTCGTACCTGCGTGATTCGTTGATCTGAAGGTATATGATATCTTTGTCTCGATCAAATGATGTACCGACAATTGTGTGAGACGAATCTTTATAGAATGTGCCGATTCTTGCGCATGTCGTCGAATCAAACGCATGAACTCGCGTCTTCGTGCACGCAAGGATAGTCTGGTCATCTCCAGCGAGGTACAAATGGCTATAGCTACTTTTTCGGCTCTAGAACGGTGAATATGTCAGGTACGTGAGGCGTTGGACTGTTTGGATAAAAAAAACGTACGCCGGCGTGAATCCGTTGGAATCCTTTCCACAAAGTTTTCGTGTGGTTGGCTATCGCCGTTGCTCGAATGGCCCACACTTTGAATCCGCCATCCGAGTCTGCGGTGATGACCTCGCGCCGAAATGGGCTCGTAAACGCTGCATACAGCGTCCCTCGCTCAGCAATCACGTGTGTGAGCTGACAGTCAGAAAAGTCGGTGCTGTTGATTCAAAACACCCACGTTAATTGCTGGCGTTCAGGATGGACGAGTATTTCGTATCACACACCTGACCACGCGGTGCTCGATGTGACCATTCATATTGATGGCAAATACGCTGTAGACATCAAGCTGCACGACGCCGTTAGACCTGATCTAGTGCCATGACCCGATCCCACAGTACCTACCCAGGGAAGCACGAGAGCGTGTTGGAACTGGACATTCTCGTCGGCCGCGACCACACCAAGCATCTCACCACCCAGCTCCAGCAAGTTCCCGTAGAGATAAAGGGCCGGCGCGGTCACGACCACTAGTTGTCGCGTTGCTGCGTTGTAGCACGACGACACCGCGTTCCGCAGAGGCAGCTTGTCCCCGCGCAGCACGAGCGACACCAGTGACGCGTCGAAGCCGCCATCGTCCGGTTCTTCAGCGGTTGTCGGGGTCGCCTCGCCGCGCTCGCCTACGGCGGTGAGCACGCGCTGTTCAGGCTGAATCTCGCTCATGCCCGTCGTTCTTCTCCTCCTTCGCCTTGACTGCACCGACCAGAGGAACCCGATCAGGCTGCATCAGGAAACGTTCGCCGCGACGCTTCAGGCCTCACATTCGCTATTTGTGAATCCGCTGGCGACGCCAGCCCTTCGAAGCGCCGATGCCGCGTAGCTTGAGCGTATCGCGTGGCCTCGTAGTGCTCGGGGTGCCGTCGGAGGAGGTCGCCTTCGCTCGCGGGTTTCCCTTGCAGCCGGAAGACCATGAGGGAGGCGTGATCCATGATCAGCGTTGGAATGGGGAAACTTCAACAGTCCACTAAGTACGCGTACTTAACCGGGGTCACCGCACAGATCTGTTCCGTGAACAGTCGGTCTGGCAGTATTTCAGCCAATGACCAGCCTTTCCTTGTGGCGGCCACTCTGTGTGATAGCGACCATCACTCATGCTCGCATTCGCTTCCAGTGCTTTTTGACCAGGGAGGTCACCAGAGTCATTTTGGCTGCACGAAGCGCCAACAACCAAGAAGCGCGCGTCTCTCGGATCTCTCTCTAGCGGTTTGCACAGCTGATAACCATGGGCCGCACGGGACAGAAGCTCCAGAAGGGATCGCTGGGAAAGGCGCTGCAGCGCACCCAGAAGAAGTCGATCACCAAGGCCACCGATGTGCAGTCCAGGTGCGGCATGGGCACGCGTGCGCCTCTCCGTGGGAGAATACTCAGTTGTTTGCTCACGTGCGCCGGTTCTTTTGGTTTTAATATGGCTACAGCGCTGGCAAGTATGTATCTGCACGCGACGGAGGTGACGCCACGGTCGCGTTGGCGTCGTTTCTGGAGGCCTCGTCGCTGGACGACTTCCTCGCGAGCGCCGTGCTTGCAAACCGCGAGTTCACGGCCATGAAGGAGAGCATCATGGTGCTCGAGCAGGCCGACACGGGACCGACGATCGTGCAGTGAGTTGACAACGCTCATTTGACTCACTCTTCAGGATTTGCAGTTTGGATACTGACACATGCGTTTGCCTCAATGAAGGCGCCGCAACGAACCCATGCCCGAAATGGTGTTTGCTGAGATGAAGGTGCCTCGGCGACCGCAGTGGGACTCGACCACAACGGCCGAGGAGCTGAACCGCATGGAGAAGGAGAGTTTCATGGAGTGGCGCCGTGAGATCGCAATGTACGTCGTGATATGCCGTGCGCTCCACTGCAGTGCCGCGTGCTAAGGATTCCATTCGCGCAGGCTCGAGCAGTCGAACGACACGCTGGAAGTCACACCATTCGAGAAGAACTTGGAAGTCTGGCGTCAGCTGTGGCACGTGCGTGAGCGCAGTGATATCATGGTGCAGATCCTAGATGCGCGTAACCCGCTCTTCTACCGGTGAGTAATATTGCATGTGCCACGTCGAGATGGCAGGACACTCATGATTCTGCTTGAATATCACCGTGCAGCTCCACCGATCTCGAAAAGTACGCGAAGGAGGGTCCGACACCGCGTCGTACACTGCTCGTGATCAACAAGTCCGACTTCCTTGATGACCGTCAACGGTATGCAATCCGTTGCGTCAGGATGTAAACGTTATCGGGCCGATGTCACTTACTCCAATCTGTTATTGCAAACTGTTGTCAGTGCGGCGTGGGGCGAATACTTCAAGTCCAAGCACGATCACGTGATCTTCTTCTCGGCAAAGTTGGCGCAGGATGAGATTGACGCCAAGTTCAAAGAAGAAAAGGGCTTTGATGAAGATGAAGAGGACGAGGACGATGAGGAGAACGACTCGGGTGAAGATGAGCAGGAGGTCGAGGAGAAGCAAGATGAGCCTGTGGGGACGTCGGCGGATGATACTGCTGTCGAGCAGGCTGTCGAGGCGGAGGATCCGTTCCCCCTGCTGTCGCGCATCGAGTTGCTTGAGTATTTCAAGGCCATCGCCGATGAAGTGCTTGCCGAGGTCGGTATCCGTGAAAAGGACAAGGGCCTGATCAAGTTCGGTATGTTCGGTTTCCCGAACGTTGGCAAGAGTTCGGTCATCAACGCGCTGCTCGGTGCATCAACGTATATGCACAAGACGCAGCGTGTCGCAGTTGGTGCGACGCCTGGCAAGACCAAGCACTTCCAGGTGCGCGCTCAATCCTTCATATTCCGTGCGCTTGTGTAAGGTGCTAACGAGCCTTGTTGTGCGTGACGCAGACGCTGGTCCTTTCGGACACGATCATGCTGTGTGATTGCCCCGGTCTCGTCTTCCCGAGTTTTGTCAACTCCAAGTCCGAGATGTACTGCTGCGGCGTGCTGCCTATCTCGCAGCTGCGTGACCACGTCGGTCCGTGTGAGCTCGTCGTGCGTCGCATTCCGAAGCGATTCCTGGAGCGCACGTACGGCATCAAGATTCCGATCAGCAAGGTCGCGAAGGAAACTGACGCGGTTGACGTGTACGCGATGCTTGAGGTACGTTATTCTCGTGGCCATTCATGGTAGGCGATACACGATTTTCTCATGTGGCTGGTTTCTTGTGTGCATTGGGTAGAGCTATGCTCGCTCCCGTGGTTACGCGACTTCAGGCAAGGGTGGTCCGGATACGTCCCGCGCTGCTCGTGACATCCTCCGCCACTACGTCAACGGCAAGCTTCTCTACTGCCACCCGCCTCCCGATTGCGTCGACCCGGAGGCCTTCGATATCCACTATGTGGCCCTCACGCGCTTCCCGGACATCGTTGAGCCAGTCACGACCGACAAGAATGTCGAAGGCGAGGACGCTGAGGGTGACGATGGTGCTGCTGGTGATGCCGTTGACGAGACGGACATCGATTTCGATATTTCCAACGAGGACAAGACGGTGGCAAGCAAGCGCCTGAAGAAGCATGGCCGCAAGGGCCGGAAGGCTCGCGACAAGAACCCGTACGAAGACACGGATCTGCCAATGGGGGCAGCCGGTGCCCACATCAACTCGTTCGGAAAGAAGCGTACGAACCCGCACGAGCGCCGCCACAAGGCGATGGGCAACTAGATCTGCACTCAAGATATACGGAATCCTTGTTTTTGGATAGTTGTTTCTTGTTTGTCTTTAGGTTGGGTTTTGATTGACATGAGGGAGGCGAACGTTTTGAGCAACACAGGCGACTTGATGCTTCGCCAGCACATACTGTATCAGAGGGGCATTTCTGATGACTGTGAGTGCATACATCGTCGTTCCTTTCTTTATACTTTGCCATCGACATCTATCACAACGCAGCGTGCGCGCCGTGTCTCGGTCCCAGTGTGGGAGCACACTGCGGGAATACAGGTGGTGATCTAGTTGCCCTTCTGGTCCTCGTCCATGGTATCGGCGTTGTACGTGAAGCCAGGGAACTGCGCCTTGTTGCGCTGCGTCTCGCTCATCGTGGTCGTCACAACGGAGTCGACGGGCTTCTCCCCAGTGAATTCGATATCGAAGTTGCTCGTGTCGATCGAGCCCAGGCGGTTCGGCGGCTTGAACTCCGGCACGACCTCCTTGCGCATCACGGCCTCCCAGTCGATGCCGCGGAAGAACGGGTGCGCCTTGATCTCTTCAGCGTCGGTCGGGCCACTGCCCAGACGGTCCGAGACCTTGCGAGTCAACAGGCCCGTAAGCAAATCCTTCGCTTCGGCCGACATGAACGACGGGAATCGCAGCGGTGCGTTGAGGATCTTGTCGTACATGCGCTGCATGTTCTGGTCGTAGAACGGCGGAAGACCCGTGAGCATCTCATAGATGAGGGTACCAAGACTCCACCAGTCGACAGCCTTGCCGTGACCCTTGTTCTCGAGAATCTCAGGCGCGAGGTACTCGGGGGTACCGCAGAACGTCTTGGTGCCACCAACAGCGCCAGCGCCCGTCACGGCCTCCTTCGAGAGACCGAAATCAGTCAACTTGATGTGACCCTCGAGGTCGAGCAGGATGTTCTCCGGCTTGAGATCACGGTAGATGATGTCGTGCGAGTGCAGCTCCTGAAGCGCCAAGATGATTTCGGCCGCGAAGAGACGCGCCTTGTTCTGCGAGAAACGGCGGTCCTTCTTGAGCCAGAAGAAGAGCTCACCACCACCGCAGTAATCCATGACGAGGTAAAGCTTGTCAGGCGTCTGGAACGCGAACGAGAGGCTCGTAAGGAACGGGTGCTTGATGCTCTGGAGGATGCTGCGCTCCGTCTTGGTGTGCATAAGCTACAGAGATAAAAGGCATGTGGAGCGTGAGCTTCAACACCAAGATTGTGATCAACTTCCCCCACTCCGCCTTACCTGGTTGCGCTTGACGAGCGCGGCCTTGCGGAGCGTCTTGAGCGCGTAGATCTTCTGCGTGTCCTTCTTGCGGACCATCATGACCTTGCCGAAGCTGCCCTTGCCGAGCACCTTGAGCAGGTCGAAGTCGTCCACCGAGACCTTGGTGTTGGCACGGCGTGAGTCACCGCCGATCTCCTCGATCGCGACCTGCTCGGCCGGTCCCGAGTCGTCGTCCACCTCGGCGTCGGCTGCATACAAACCAAACCAAAAAAACGATTGTCAGCCATGAAGGTTCCAGTGGGGTTGACCACGCGATCCCGACGCGCTACATACACTCATTGTCCGAGTCCTTGGGCGGCGGCGGCGGCACATCCTGCTGCTGCTTGGCGCCCTGCGGCGCGGCCGGCGGGTACTGCGTGTAGCCGCCGCCGTTGGCGCCCGGGTGCGACGGCGCCGGTGGGGCGCTCTTGCCCGCGTCGCGCATGCCGCCGGCCTGCGCGTTCTGGAACTTGAAGCCGCGCGAGTCGCTCTTGACCGGCGGGCGCTGGCCCTTGCCGCCCTTGGATCCCTTGTTGCCCATGGTGGTGGTCGCGTGCGAGAGGTCGAGACAGAGAGAGAGTGAAGGGATTCCGTGCCTCCACCGAAGAATGCTGCTGCTGCGGAGGAGGGGAGAATGGAGGATGGCACGGAGGGAGGAGGAGGAGGAGGAGGGAGGAGGCGAGTCGGAGCGGACGAGCGAGAGGGGGGACCACGGCACTCGCGCAACTAACGCTGTCTGGTCGCGGCGATCTGTCGGTCTGTCTCTATACAAAACCGCGCTTCACGCGTGGCGTGGCGATCAGGCGACGGAGATGCCTCGGCCCCTTCCTCGCGCACTCGTTCAGACGACACGCGCTTCACTGAGGTAACCTACACGACCATTGTAGCGATAATACCAAACCTAGGTTATTACGACCGACCGACCGAGGATTGAGGTCGTTTCCACAACGCAACGCCATGAGATGGTCGCACGAAGGTCGCCGGTCAAACCGGTTTCCAGATGGCGAAGACGTGAGACCCGGCAAAGATCCGGTTTGAGAGAGCAGATGAACGCACTGTATAATGTGTCTTAAGTACGATGGCATATTCGTTCTTACGAGGATTGATTCGGTACACCCCACTATACTCGTACTTTGAAGGAAATATGCTGTTCCTGTTGACCGTGCAGAAAGATTGTGTTGTGGTTAGGTGTACGTTTTGTGACGTCGCTGTGCAGAAACGAAGCGTCTCCCCAGGCTGGGCCAGTCATACAAAAGTTGACTGGAGGCGTTTTGCGAGAGAGTCTGCCCTAGCCCATCCAACCGACGACGGCAACGTTGCACTCTCTGATTGGACGAACCTTTTGTAAAAAAGCGCTTTTGGCATGATTACCGTCGTGGATTGGTTGGCGTATGAGGTTAGGGTTCCACCCTGAGTTGGTGTTTTGCTTGGGGGGGGGAGTGGGGATTGCACTCCGCCAAGGGGTTGGTGACGTCGGCTCTTGGCGGGCGCCACTGGCGTGACGCGCTGGCCCTCCGCTCGAGTCTGGGTGTTCTTCCCTCCCAGCGAGCGAGCTTCCAGCGCGCCGGAAATCCCAACGGGCTGGAAAAACGAAGGAACGCGCCCGCGGCGGATTCATTCGACCAGCGAGCACACCCGCGCCGGCCGCGCACGAGCGGATTGGATTCGATTCGATCCGTCCGTCGAACTTCGTTTCCCGGCACTCGGCCTCCGCAACGCACGCGCGTTGACTTGGAAGCTTTTGTCCAAAGCGCGGACCACCAAAGACCGCCGTCGCGAACGGAACCGCGTGGGGTGTGATCTGTTTTCCTGGGACGGCCATTTCGCAAAGCCGCCGCCGACACACAGACGCTCTGGTTGAATTTCCGTCACCCCCGCTCCGCGCATCTGGCCAACTCGGATCTCCTGGTGTGGACGGCCGCCCCCCGCCAGCTGCTGTGACCCGCCCGCCATAGGAAACGAGCGCAAGAACACCGGACCGAACGGCCGTAGACGCCGCTCGCTCACTCGCCCAAGCAGACCCCGGACGACATCCCAGCCACAGCCACAGCCATGTCGCCCACGCCCATGACGACCGCGTCCTCGGCGGCCTCGCTGTCGGCGGCCCCACCCGCGGCCGCCAGCGACCTCTCGGCGGCCACGGCTCTCGACGTCAACGCCGAGATGGACCTGCTCAACGCCACCAACCGCGACATGTTCTCGTGGCTGCTCTTCAACTCGGAGAACATCTCGGCGCCGCTGGCCACGGCCGCGGCCGCAGCGGGCGCCAACGCCAACGCCAACGCCGCGGCGCTCGCGGCCGCGCTCTCGAGCCACCACCAGCCGCTCGACCACATCGACGACCCGTTCCGCATGCTCGCGCCGCACGACGACTCGAGCCTGCCGCTCGGTCTCGCCCACGCCAACCCGCTGGTCTCCGCAGGCGTGCTCACCAGCGCCGCCATGACCGCCTCGTCCGCGTCATCCGTCACCTCGAGCGTCGGCCACAACCCCGCGGTGGTCTCGCCCGCGGCGGCGGCCGCGCTCGCCGCGAAGGCGGCTACGCTTGGAGCCGGCAGCCTGCAGGTGAATGTTCAGATGCCCGCCGCCGACAAGGGAGCCAAGAAGCGCGGCAAGAAGCGTGGTGCGGACGAATCGCCCACTGTGACGCCCACCAATGGAGCCGCGCCCAAGCCGCCGGCTGCCAAGGCCACGCGAACAACCCCCACGTCCGCTGCCGGTGCGCCGCCGATGGCTATGCCATCCACACAAGGTCTGCTGCGCCACTTGCAGAGCGCCAACACCGCAATGCTCCAGAAGCAGGCCGCTGCGATGGAAGAGCACGAGATGATCAAGATTGAGGGCAGTGGAAGCAGCGGCAGCGAGTCGCCCGACCGGCAGCGCAAGCTCAAGCTCGAGCGAAACCGTGAGTCGGCGCGCGAGTGCCGTCGCCGCAAGCGAGAGCACATTCTCGGCGTCGAGGAGCGCTGCCGGCAGCTCGAGCGCGAGAACATGGAGCTGCGTGGCCAGCTCAAGGCCGGCAAAGAGGCCATGAAGCAGGAAGAACGAGAGAAGAACCGTGTGTGTGAGGACCTCGAGAAAATGCTCCAGCGCGGCGCCTCGGAGCGCGAGCTGGCCGAGAAGATCGACAACTTCAAGGAGCAGTACTCGGACTACGGTCACGGCCGCCGCTCGGCGCTCGACTACCATTTGCACCAAATTGAGCGGCTACTGCTCCCGACGCAGGTTACCAAGATGTGCATTTGGGCGCTTCGCCAGGACGACAGCTTCTGGCACGACGAGGAGGACGACACGAGCCTCCCTGTGATTCTAGCGCGTGAACTCGGACTCAGCGAGGAGCAGAAGAAGAAGATTCAACAGCAGAGGTACGCTAGCCGCAAGGGCCTTTCACGTGTTGTCAATGTGGGTGTCTCACGTGTCGTGTTCTGGGATGTGTGTGTTACAGAGAACCATTCTTGTCCATTTGCGACAACCTGAAGGACGCGCTCGGACTGCTCAATGAGCTCAAGGCCCAAGTGGCGAGTAAGAACACGACGCTCGACATGGAGATGGACAAGCTCCAGAACATTCTGACGCCGACCCAACGCGCCAAGGTGGGTCTCTCTGCTTCCATTTGCCGCCATGACCTGACAGCAGGGACACTAACTTTTCTTTACGTGCGACCAGTTCATCGTATGGGTCACCAACAACCAGGCGTGTATGCACCTGCTCAACAAGCTTTGGCGAAGCGTGTTATAAGAAGATCGAGAACCCTCCATTTTCCTCCTTTAGATACTTTAGTGATCGATGGGTGTGGACCATGTGGTCACAGTGTTCGCAAGCCGCGATGCCTCGTCATTCCTCGCCCCTCACGATCTGTTGCTGCTTGTCAGAAGCTAGCTGTCTTTATTTTACAAAGCGCGTGAAAGTCCTGTGTTTGTGCCAAATTCCTCCTGTCGCGTGTCTGTGGATTCTGCTAACATGCAGCACCGTGAAACATGAACAAATTGCTATTTCCAAGTGACTGTAAGCGAAAAAGAAAGAAAAACGAAAGAGAGGAGCTGTCGGTGATGGAGGAGCTAACTCAACTTGGTCACGACGTCGGCTCTTTATCGCGGCTGCGTCGACGGCTGTCGCTCCAAAAGGCTGCGACGCATCTTCTTCATGTGGTCATTCCACTGCTCACCGTGGGAGCTGGTGAGGCGGTACTGCAGCTCCTCCTCCGAGATCGATTCAGCCATGTTCACAAGCGAGCCCAACACCGTTCGAATGTAGTTGGCCTGGTCCTTGTCCGGGCGAGCACACTTGTAGTTCCACATACCCCGATCTGCGTTGAAGCCGAACTCAAGCACCGCCCAGCGGTTAGGCGAGCGAGACACGATCTTCTGCACGGTCGGGACGTCCTTCGGGTCCAGCACAACGATCGAGTCGAGCTCGATGTCGTTATTCCGAGGCCCGCCACAAGTCATCTTGAGACCATTCTGATCGTCCAGAGTGACCATGAAATCAACCGTGATGAGGTCCGACCACTTCCACTTGAGGTATTCCTTGTGCGTGAGGGTGACGTATGGCGTGTTCGGGCAGAAGATGATGCCGTCCGTATAGTGCGTGCGCTTGTCGTCCTTGTAGATACGAGCGATACTCTGGTCGCGCTTGACGACTCGCTGGATCTGGCGGAACACGTCTGAGATCTGGCGCAGCGGCATCCACTTCTTGCGAATAATCGGCAGAATCGCGTGCTGGTCGATCTCGAGGTCACGGATGCGAGCGGCGTATGGACCCCTACACCATAACAGCGGCAAGGTTAGCAAGTTGTCGTCTCACGTGCAAGTCCACAATGGACGACGAAAACCTACTCTTCCGACAAAAAGTCATTGAGGATACGAAGGCGATCGCGGAACGGCCGCTCGACGTGCGAGTCACCGGCCGATGGGCCCGTGGCGATGATGTCGAAGACCATGAACACATACCGCATTCTCTTCTGGTGCATCTGTGAGTGATTGGAATGGAGACAGTCAGTACTGCTGTAACGGATATAGCCGAATTATCCCACTACCGGGGCACACGTACCACAAGTTCACCGTCGAGCACAGTTCCCTCCGGCAGCACCATGTGCATCAAGTCGAGTCCAGAGGTAGTGAAGGCTGCGTTCGAGCGATCCACAAGCGCCGAGGTGCCGCCGGCGACCACAAGAAAGTATCGCACGCCGTCCGTCTTCTCCGATACGTAGTACTCGCGTTCCTTCACGAGCGGGATGTGCCAGCGCGCAAAGCCCACGGGCATCGTGCCAGCAAACTTGCCGCGCACGCCGAGTCGGCCTTGGTACGCGTTTTGCACTTCGGTGGCACCGGGGAAGTTCCATCCGCGCTTGAAGGCGTTGCCAGCACCCGGCATAAAGTGCTTGACCTTGTCCCAGAGTGACGACGCCGCGATGGTCGCACTGCGCTGACTTTGCCCGTCGCTCTCCGGCTGGCGCAACCAGTCCTGCACGACGTTCGCGTCGAGCTCCACTTCAACTTCGAACGAGCGCTTGTTGGTGTTTTCTTCCAGCACCTTGGTGATGTCCACACGCAAATCGCGGCCCACTGCAGACGTACGATCTTTGTGACGAACGCTCTCGGCCGCGGGCATGTCGCCCATGCCGCCCTCCAACGGGCGCGACGGAAACTCACATGAGATCGAGACGCGGCAATCGTACGCACACTGCGGGAGGAAGATATCAATGGATCCGAGACGGTCTTTGACCTGCACGCACGGCGCCTCACGAACGTTCGTGTTCAGGTTGATCTCTTCGATCACGCGCTTCGAGTGGGCCATGTTGTGGACGACCTGCTTCTCAATATGCTGCGCGTACGAGTCGCTCTTGAGCAGGGCGTCGAGACCCTTCTGGAACACGGGGAACTCGTTCTCCGCGACGCCCGGTACGAACTTGGCGCCGAGACCCTTCATGTCTTCGTCGTGGAGCACAATCGCCGCGTCGACGCCATCCTGCGTGGGGCGGCAGCGCGCTTCCTGGAGGCACGACGTGATCTTGCCAAAGCGCAGCTCCACCTCGACCTGCGCGCCGAGCCCGCGCTCGTCGATCAGCCCGCGCATATCCTGCAGGAACTTGGCGATGGCGGCATCGGGCGCGACGCTGCGGTCTTCCACGGGGATCGCGTGGCCGCGGCCGGCCGTGACCTGCGCGACCTGCGCTTCCGCGCGGCGCGCCGACTGCGCCGACTCGCTCGTTCGCGAGAGCGAGCTCAGCGTGCTGTCCAGCGCGAACGACGTGCGCGGACGCTTAGACATGGCAGTCGACGGATGCGGAGGGGAGACACGAAGGAGGAAGGAGAGAGAGGAGGCGGAGGAGGGGGCGTCACCTCCTCAATATCCGTCGAGGACGTCCTCGGAGGGCGCCGTTGGTTTTTATGTAGCTCCCGCCAGCAGGCATGGGTGGGGGAGGACATTGCCACTGTGGAAGACAGAACAATCTGAGAAACCGGTTATGAAACCGGTATTGTGGATGTGGAAATTTAGAATCCGCGATTCGTGAGATTCCCGCTGGTGTTTCCCCAATCGCCTGCCCAAGCAGAACGAAAACCCAGAAAAGCCAGGCGGAGGGCCAAGTCGTTCCCTTGTCGTCACATGGGACGGAGCAAACATTTCCTCGAGTGATGGCTATCCCAAGTGGATCCGGATCCAGGGTGAGCATCCAAGGCAACGCGACAACACAAACGATGCGTGCAAAGATCCGGGCAACTCACCAGCACACGACGCGTGGTCATTTGCGTCCGCTCGCAATGGTGACCGGTGAGCGGACGACTGTAGTTGATCTTGGCCGCGAATATGGAGGGGTTTGCTGCCGATGGCAAACATGAGCACACACTTCGCACAGGTCTCCACTATCATGGTCACGTCCCTTTAGGGACGGGGGAAGGGAATGGACCGCACGCAGAGGTGGTGGTGTGTAGGCAGCGTGATCTGGTTTGTGGGGAAAATTGTCGAACCACCTGACCTCTGTGACGCGTCCCAGGATCGCGACCGCCAACACAGCAAAGGCTTGGAGGAGGGTACAAGGGATAGGGTATCCGTCCACCGATCCCATTTCTCCTCGGGCGGACGCAAAGATTCAATCTCAGATACATATTTGG
>JAMFLL010000495.1:0-34943 GCA_027475725.1 Pythium rhizo-oryzae
CGCGCAGTGCACGCCCGGCTGGCGCGACGTCAACACGGACGACGTGGACATCGACAACCTGGGCGGCGCCATGACCAACCTCATCTTCAAGGTCTCCAAGCCCAGCGGCGAGAACAGCGAGGTGCTCGTGCGCATCTACGGCGAGGGCACCGACTCGTTCTTCACGCGCACGGACGAGATGCGGCTCTTCCAGCTGCTTTCGGACCACGACATTGGCGTCGGGCTGCTCGGCGAGTTCGAGAACGGCCGCGTGGAGAAGCTCATCCAGGGCACGACGTTCACGGCCAAGGAGATGCGCAAGCCCGAGCTCTCGGCGCAGATCGCGCACAAGATGCGCCGCTTCCACGCGCTCGAGGCCGACATTGACCGCGCCCCGCGCTTTCTGAGCGAGATCCACCGCCTGCTCGAGGTCGCGCGCGCCAAGTGCGTCGGCGAGCGCTTTGCCGGCGCCGTGGACTGGGACAAGTTCGCCGCGGACCTCGCCGAGCTCGAGACGATCGTCGCGGAGGTGCCGTCGCCGCTCGTGCTGAGCCACAACGACCTCCAGTACGGCAACATCATGCGCACGGACACGGGTGTCGTGCTCATCGACTTTGAGTACTCGTCCTACAACCCGCGCGGCTACGACATTGGGAACCACTTTTGCGAGTGGGCGTACGACTACCACAAGACGATCAACCCACATCTGGGCGACTTTGCTAAGTACCCGAGCGCCGACGAGCAGCGCCACTACTGCCGCGCGTACCTCGAGGGCGAGGAGAAGCGGCCGGTCAAGGACGACGAGGTCGAGGCACTGCGCCATGAGGCCAACACGTACTCGCTCGCCACGCACCTCTTCTGGTCGCTCTGGGGCTACATTCAGGCCAGCCAGTCGGAGATCGATTTTGACTTTATGAGCTACGCCCAGTGCCGCTACGAGGCCTTCACCAAGCGCCTCACGGTCACACAGCAGTAACCGGAAGGTCGGTTTTGTGGATCCCCCAGCCTCTGCCTCCTTCGAGCCAGCCGCCGTCCTGCGACGAGGACCCACGACGTGCAACCGCCAGCACCACAACCACCACCGCGCCCCACAGACGACTGTGGTGGACGCTGTCGTGAGCTGCCCCGCTTGCCGTCGCTCGTGCGCAAGATGCGAGCCGAGAGAGAAGCTGCGCGAGCTTTTGTTGCTTTTTATCAGTGCATGGTGATGACAATTGCTTCATCCCGCGGACAGTATGGGACGAGGCACCCCCATTGAAATGAATTGGCGTGTCGCTGTTGCTTTCATTACTTCTACTCCTCTCTTTCCTGTTTCTTTTGTCATGAACCTCGTCCCGGCAGCCCAACTGCCACTTGGCTAGGTCGCGAGAGGGCCGCGTGTAGTACCATTCAAAGATCGTCAACTCCCTCACCACACAGCTTGGCCCGGAGATACCCTGAACAACAATGTGGACGACGTTGGTGATGACCGTGGTTGGCTTCATCGCGGGGGCGGGGGCTGTCTACCTCTTCCAGGCGCGCCAGCAGCGCCTCGCGGCCGCTGACAAGTCGGATCTCCAGCCACCGTTCGTGCAGCCGCCGATCTACGCGCCGAACGTCCCAGGTCGTGGCTAGAACAACTCGAGCCGTCGTGGCTACTGTTGCTAGGGCTATGCTTTGGTTGGCAATCAGTCGCGTTCGTCTCCATCTCATCCGCTCCAACCATCACGTTTCGATTTCCCCGCAGATTTGATCGCGTTTGAATACACAGTCTGTTCTCCACGCCTTGGTGTTCACGAAAGGTTCATGCATGCGTGGAAATCTCCTGGGAGGAACTGCTCGAGCACAAGGCGTCTTGCTTGCGCCACGGCGCTCATCTGGTTCCACACAGAGAGATACTTGTCCAGTGCCGGTGTCAAGTGGGAGTAACTGAGCGAATGGAGCTCACAGAACGTGATGGCACGCACGCTGGCGAGCCGTCGGTGGCGTGGCGCGTCGCAAAGCAGCGCCATCTCGCCAAAGAAGTCGCCGTCACGAAGCGAGGCCACAATGTGCACGCCGGCGGCGTCGGTCTCCGTAGCCGCGGTCGCTGAGCGAAGCGGACTCACAAGCTGCGCGATCGCTTTGGTCGGGGACATGCGCGCCTTCCGCGATGGCGAGTGCTCGGGGGAGATCGTTCGGTTGAATACCCCAGAAGCGACTTGACACGAGCCCTTGCCAATAAAATACATCTCAGCGGCGTGGTCGTGCACCTTGACGATCACGCTGGTGGGCGGGTAGAACACCGGGCGAAGGTAGAGCGCGATGTGGCCGATGAAGCCGCGTTCAGTGAGCTCGTGGAAAAAGTGGATGTGGTGCATCGCCGTCTTGATGTGGTGCTCAACCAGCTCCTCCCGGAGGTTCTGTGGCAGTACGTCGAACAGTGCGTGCTCGTCGAACACGCTCTTCTTGGTCAGATAGTACCGGAAGAACTGACGCGTGCGTAGCTGGAGACCCGGCGGCAGCTGACGGCTCGCCATGTAGGCGTTGAGCTCGTTGATGCGCTCGTAGTAGCGAGACTGCTGGAGGTTCATGAGTGCGACGATCGTGGACATGCTCGCAATCACGTACGCGTACGTGCCGGCGGAGATCACCATCGCGAGGATCGAGTACACGCGCTCGGCGAGCGTCTTGGGCACGATGTCGCCAAACCCGACAGTCGTCATCATTGTGAAAGCCCAGTACAGCGCGGCCACGTAAATCTCGCTGGACGGCGCGTCGGCGAGGTCGTTCACTTCGATCCACGAGCGCTGCACCGGCTGAACCACTTGCGCACCGGCGGAGACAACGGAGGGACCGACGGTGGCAGCGAGAACGAATCCACAGGCTGTGAGGTGCGCGACAAACGCGATCGTCGCGATTAGCTGCACGACGATGAGCTTGTTGCGGCTAACGCCGAGGTTGTCTTCGCAAAAGTCGATGAGAGGACGCAGCTTCAGGATCCGAAGCAGCTTGGCCAGTCGCACGAGGCGAAGGATGCGAACGAACGTGAACGTCATGGCGGAGCCAACGGCGTTGGCTCCTAGTAGGAGATCGAACGGGAACGCCATGACGACGTCGAAGGTGAACCACGGGACACTGCTGGTCACGTAGTGGCGCGCCACACTGCGAGGATCTGTCACGACCTCACCGGTCTCCGAGTCAATGTAGCAAGCACGGAAGTTGACGACCACGTCCAGTAAGTAGAAAATATCGATGGCGCGATTGACGGATTCGCTCCAATCGCCGGGTTTCCCGAACGCAAGCGACGGCAGCGCGGTCATGTAGGGCACGACAGTGCAGATGTAGCCTAGCGCGAGAAGGTGCAACGAGTTCCAAACCACCCAAAACGGCGACGAGGGGACCAGAAGCAGATACTTCCATGCCGACTCTGGAGGAATCACAGAGAGAACTCGCCTGCGAGGGTCCACTTGAATCTTCTCGAGGGCAGTATTGACATACTGAGCGAATGGCGGTGCACTACGAGCGTCTCGTTGCGACAGAAATCGTGGAGACGACTCGCTCGTCGCTCGGTCAACCCTGCTTGTGTCTTGATCGTGTCCACGGCGTGCTTTCTTCTGGTGGTCGACATGGCGCCGTGGTGGGTCGATCTCTTCCGAGCTTCGTTCACTTCTGTGATCACTGCTGCGACCCCTCGAAGCTACGCGAACGAGATGCGCCGCGGTCTTCTTCGTGAGTCGGAGAGTCGATTGCATGGCAGAACGGCCGGCACTCAGCCTCCTCTTTGTCTTCCTTGAATCTACAGAAACGATTCCACCCACCTGTGAGCGAACACAATTCTCAATGTTCCAATGTGCGCTCGCTTCACCGTTTGTACCATCTGAGGGGTGCGAGCCGCGGCGATCGAGCTGAGGCGGTCGTGCGGTGTCGACATCTGACTCAGGATCAATAATTTGGTTCGACTGGAGCCGTGGACGTAGGTTGACGAGTGTGTGGGCCTCCACATCTTCCTCTGGTGAGTGAGGGCTGCTTGGCGCAGGGCGCACTTTCACACCCTTCGGCACGCTAGCCATGCTCCGCAGCTGTGGACTAGGTCTCGAGTTGTCTGTGGACACGTCGGAGTCGTGCTCGGTGCGCCCACGGCTCGAATGGTTGTGCGTCGATGGGGCCGTGGTGCGTCCGCTGCTCCGCGAACTGGAGCGGTTTACAAAGTTCTTCATCGTGCGGAATGAGGAATGACGTATTCTTTGCCTGGCAATCCTCAGATTGCTGGCATCGGTGCTCTTGGGCCTTACACGTCTGGGCGTAAAAACTTCTATCCGAGGAGTATCTGTCCGGTATGCATTTTCGGGGAACGACTATTTCGGACGGCATAGTTAAACATCGCTGTCAAATAGAGCCGCCGTCGCACTGAGGATACATCGCACAAGAAAAGAACGAGCTGTTCTCGAACGAACCGGTACGCTGGCTCGGGAGGCGTTTCCTGGTCTATTTCGATCGAAGACGCTTCGTCGCGTCTCTCAAACCCAAGAAGAGGCTCGAGCTAAAGGAAGGAGATCGCTATCGACGATGGAGATCGAAAACGTCAACGCGCTCTTGAAGCAGCACGTGTACGAGCAGAGCCTTGACCTATCTGAGACCGAGCTGTCGATCGCCGAAGTCGGGGCGAGCGACTCGAATGGACATACAAACGCGTGGGACAATGCGCCGCAGCGCCCCCAAACAGCCCGAGAACCATTTTCTCCGCCGACCATGGGTTACCCGCTTCTTTACCTGGACGTTATGACGATCCAATCAAAGCGATTGCTGCCAGTGACACGGAAGGAGCTCGATGCGCAGCGCCGGCATGCGTTTGAGCTGCGAGCGAACTCGATTGCCAGGCCTTCAACTGAGAGTGGCGACGCGGATCCGAATGTTGACGACGATGTGGCACACGACGACCGCAACGACGAAGCTGATCAAGAAACAGAGAACGCCGACGCCGCGAGCCTACGAGCCAGTACCATCAATGTATCGTCAAGTTTGACGGGCACCGACACCGCGCCGGTGGATTTTGACGCGATCTTGCGTAATGTTCACCTACTCGTTGAGCCCATCGCGATACCGGATTTGTCACACACGGGTGTCAAATGGCAGCTCACGCAGACAGGTCCCACGCGCGATAGCAAACCGCAGAAGCTGTGTGTGACGGTGCCGAACCACAGCTTTGACGAGACCCAGGTGAAGCTCTTCTATCCTTCGGGAGCGAAGAACACAAACATGCGTGAGTACATCAAAGATACCATCCAGAAGCACATGATCGGGGTCCTAACCAAGAGCAGCGAAAGCCACGACCCAGCAAGTCCCACGAAGTCTTCGACGGATCACGCACTGGTCGGTTCACAGTCGATGCCTGCGCTTCGTGGACCTGAAGGAGTCGAAACGAGCACTAGTCCTACCAAAACCAAGAAGAAGCACACAACCAAACGCGGCAAGGCCTCTCCGACAAAGCTGGTGGTGTCGCCTCCGAAGCGAGCAGGTTTGTCGTCCGGCGCGCGGCTCTCTGGCGCGGTCTCCACCAGCGGGCTGCTCAATCCGGAGCTCACGCGCCAGGCCAAAGACATTCTCGCACAGCTGCGCGCGAACGCTAACAAGGTGAACGACTTGATCGGGTGAGAGGATGGAGTATTGACCTGTTGGAAAAATGGAGTACACCGCTAAGGAGGCGTCACGCACATACAGTCAAAACGTCACGATACATGCCCATTCCATGGCATCCCCTTATCGTCCATCGCTAGTACGCGGCCGAGATGAGCCCGGCGCGCATGACGCCTGTGGCGATGAAGATGAGCACGTTCTGCAGCAACACGGCCACGCCGGGCCACGTGGACTCGTCGTACGGGTTGTCCACGTACGTGCGCGTGAGCACGAGGATCGCGCCGACCAGGCCGCCGATCGACAGCGCCAAACAGAAGAGCACAAACGTCCTGATAGTCCCCACAGAAGCCACCATGAGCACGCCCCACACAGATTATAGAACCGACAGACGCCTCACGTACCGCGCGCGGCAGGCAACGTCGCTGCTGCCGCGGTACATCGAGTCCGCCGACAGCATCTCCCAGTCGAGCGTGTTGAGCAGCAGGAACGCGAGCGTGGACACGATGCCGGGCGCGTACTTGGCGAAGTTGAACGGGATCTGCGAGTCGTGGTGCGCCGCGAAGGCCGCGCCGTCCACAAGCAGCCACCAGGCCACGCCCACGAGCAGCCCCGCGACGTAGCTGCCGGCCTTGGCGCCGTCCAGCCCCATGGTCTCTTCTTCTTCGTCGTCGATGGGAAAATGGAATAGAAAGGGGGGCACAAATCCGAAAGTGACCGTCATTCCCGATTCAATTGGCAGAATGGTGGTAAGAATCAACAATAATTGGATAGGCACAATTATTGAGATTGTGAGTATTAGCATACTACAGTACTCACACTTTGAACGGATCTACCAGAGCTGGCATTTCTTCTTCGGGTTCATCTTGCTGCCCACAGGGCACTGGAACGCGCGCACGAACGGCTCGCTATTCATCACCATGCTGTTCAGGCGGGCCGGCTCGGGTGCGTATGGCTCGCGCTCGAGCAGCGGCTGGTCACGGGCCGCGTCACTGTTCTGGTTGCACCAGACCTGGCCGTAGGACACGAAGAAGAGCTGGTCCACCTCGTCGTCCTCCACGCCGGCGAGCGTAAGCGCGGCCTCATCCTCGCCCGATGAGTGTTCGCGGCAATCAAGCACTCTTCTCAAGAATTCAAACCAGGCGTCGTTGGTTAGTTGCGACAGAGGCAATAGCGCGTACACGACCGAGTAGAAAAGCTGGATTTCCACAAGGCTGAGCGCCTTAAGGAAGGTAATCATGGCCTGGAGGAACGGGCCGTCCGGGGCAGGCACAATTGTTTGGGCGTACAGAATCGAATAGTAGAGCTTGAGGTCGTCCACATCGAGCGTCGCCAGCAGCACCTCGAGGTCCGCAATAAATGGTGCATAGTGGGAGACCTTGGACTCGTCCGTCAAGGCTGATCGTTCCAGCAGGCCGGGACCTTCGGCCATTGCGCGGAACGCAAGCGGGTACGTCTCGGTCGCCTCGCGGTACGTGATCGAGTTGAGTCCGCCGATTTCCTCTTGTGTTGGCTGGATCGCCGCAAACTGTTTCTCGATGTTAATGACGGCGTCCTCGACGTACTTCGCACTGAGTTCCTTTCGTCCATCCACAGTGATGTTGGCGAGAGTGGCGAGTGTAGAGATGTAGGTACGGAACGGCGCTTCGACGGCAGCGAATTTTTCGGGGTCGGTGTAGTACGCTTTGTCTGGAATCACGAGGTTCGCGCTTCCCACGTAGATCGCGTTAGTCGTGGGGTCTTGGAGGTCCGGGAACACGCCGAAGTCTGTGAAGAGCGGCACGCCGAGGCTACCAGCAAGCTCGGCGAGCTCCTTCGTCGTGGTCACCTCTTGGATCCGCGCCAAGTTGGTTTGGAGTGACTGATCGTTCAGCACTGTGATTGTGTCCTGCGCCACGCACGACTTGTACAGGTCACTGATGAGCGGCCAGCCTTCCTTGAGCACGTCCTTGACGATCTGCGTAGTGCGCTCCTGGGCCGTCCCGAACGAATATGTGTGGGACCCCTTGTTTGCGCGCAGTGTGTGGTTCTGGAGCCAGCCGCCGCACGTGTACTGGTAAAAGTCGTCGCACGGGTCGACGCTCGTGTCCATCAGCGCCGTGACTTCCGCGGGGAACACAGCATCGGCATGTGGGATCAGCGTCAGAGTCGCGGCTGCGGCGATCAAGAGCTTCATGGGAGACGTTGGATGGATCCGTGGATCGCGATGGTTGTGACACGGCCAACTGGAAAGTGGTTCGAGTGCTAGCTCGCAACGTGTCTCCTCGTTCTCCTTGCTTTCCTCTGTGGTGTTGTTTTCTCGAAACAGCCATACAGCCCTCAGCCATGGAGCCATACACCCTGAAGCCACTCCACAGGAGATGGCCTCATGGCTGTGGGTGTATCAATGAGAACTGCATTTGGTGCATAAACAAGCCACTTTATTTGCATTCGGCCTACCAGAGCTGGCATTTCTTCTTCGGGTTCATCTTGCTGCCCACGGGGCACTGGAACGCTCGCGCGAACGGCTCGCTGTTCATCACGACACCGTTCACGCGCGCCGGCTCGGGCGCGTGCGGCTCGCCGGCGAGTCGCTGCTTACGGGCCTCGTCGCGGATTTGGCTGCACCACATCTGGCCGTAGGACACGAAGAAGAGCTGGTCCACTTGGTCGTCCTCCACGCCGCCGGCGTCGAACGTGGCACTGTTCTTAGCTGCCCACGTGTGGTATGCGTCGAGTGCGAGGCTCACTCCGCCATTGTCGGCGATGTTCTCGCCGATCGTGAGCGTGCCATTGATGTGGCCCAGAGGCGTGTTGTTGGCGCTGACAGCGACCATACTGCTGTACTGGTCCTTGAGGCACTCCGCTCGCTCCTCAAACGCCTCGGCCGAGGACGCGGTCCACCAATCGCGCTTGTTCCCTTCGCCGTCATAGTCCCGCCCGCTGTCGTCGAAGCCGTGCGTGAGCTCGTGGCCGATCACGGCGCCGATCGCGCCAAAGTTCTGTACCGGGTGCGCGCCGCCGCGGAAGAACGGCGGCTGCAAGATCGCTGCGGGGAACGTCATCGTGTTGAGCTGTGGCGTGTAGTAGGCGTTCACCTCGGCGGCCGAGGTGAAGTCCCACGCCGATCGGTCCACAGGCGTGTTGATTTTCGCGATCGTGAGCTTTGTGTTGTAGGCGCGGACGGCGCGGGCGTTGTTGAAAAACTGGTCGCGCGCGAGCACGAACGGGTAGTGCGGTGTGGCGGTCGAGTGGCCTATGAGGTTGGCGACATTCCCAAGCTTCTCGGCCGCGCGCTGCCGCGTTGCGTCGTCCAGCCACGTGAGCCGCGCGATGTGCTCGCCCATAGTCTGCTCGATCGCGCGCGTCATTGCCTGCACTTGCGGCTCCCGGTCCGCGTCGAACGTCTTGAGGAAATAGTACTTGCCCACCAGGTCAGGGAAGAGGTCGAGCACGCGGTAGGCGCAGATTTCGGCGCGCGGCGAGCGCTCTTGGACGCCGCTCAGCGCCTTACTGAACAGATCAAAACGGGCCTGACCGAAGGCGTCGGCGAGGTACGCCACGTTCGCGTGCACGTACACGAGCGAATAGTAGAGCTTGAGGTCCTCGAGGTCCAAGGACGACAGCAGCGCTTCAGCACGTTCCATAAAGGCCGCCGAGTCTAGAAGCACCTTGGAGTCGACCGTCAACGCGGACCGCTTCAATAGACCGAGGCCAGTGGTCATCGCGTGGAACGTTAGTGGATACGCCTCGGCCGCCTCGTGGTACGTGGTCGAGTGGTACCCATCGATCTCTTCTTGCGTCGGTTGGATTGCCGCGAACTGCGTCTCGATGTCGATCACGAGATCCTCAGCATATGGCGTGTTAGGTTCCTGCTGTCCGTCCAAGGTGATGTTGGCGAGCGTGACAAGTTTCGAGATGTAGGTTCGGAACGGCGCTTCGACAGCCTCGAACTTGTCTTGGTCATTGTAGTAAGTCTCGTCCGGGAGAAGGAGGCTGGCGGTCCCCACGTAGAGCACGTTAGTTTTGGCGTCGTGGAGGTCCGGGTAGACGCCAAAGTCCATAAACAGCGCCAGGTCGAGGCTGCCAGCGAGCTTGGCGAGCCCCTTCTTCGTCGTCACCGCTTGGATCCGCGCCAAGTCGACCCGGAGTGGCTTGTTGCCCAGCGCCGATAGAGTGTCCAGTGCCATACATGACTCGTACAGATCACCGATGAGCGGCCAGCCTTCCTTGAGCACGTCTTGGAGAATCTGCGTTGCGCGGTCTTGGACTTTCCCGAACGAATACGTGTAGGACTCCTCGTCCGCGCGTAGCGTGTGGTTCTGGAGCCAGCCACCGCACGTGTACTGGTAAAAGTCGTCGCACGGGTCGACGCTCGTGTCCATCAGCGCCGATACATCAGCGGGGAACGCGGCGTCCACACCGGATACGAGCACCGCAGCGGCGACTGCGGTGATAAACATCTTCATCGGAGTTAGCTGTGCACCGTGATGCTTGTAACTAGGTCAAATTGGGAATGAGTCGAGTGTGAACATGCGCACGCCATCTCATTCCCGCCCGACTCCTCTGTGGAGGGAGAAGGCTCCACACCAGGTGCAAATCGAATCAATCCCAGCTCTATGGGTACAGTGTTGAAGCCATGGACCCTGATCTGGGCCGCGACTAATACATGTTCTCGCTCAAGCTGGAGAGACGGCGTTTCCGTGCGTTACTAAAATGAGATCCCTCACAGCAGCGCAAGGACTCAAAAATACATCATCTCTTCCCAAGAACCACAGAACCAGCGCCGGCCTCACCTTCGTCATGGGGGCCTCGCTGTCTATCGCAAGCGTCGAGCGCGCGCGCGACGCACTGCTGCTGGCGCTCCACACGCGCTTCGTGGACGCCGACGACCAGACGCCGCTGTCCGTGCGTACGCGCGCTGTCTTTGAACGCGTGGACCGTGCCCGACGCGGCTGGATCCCGAGCCCGCGGCTCGACGGCGTGCTCGCCGAGCTGGGACTCGCTGGCCGCTGGGACCGCCGCCACGTCGACGCGTTCGCTCAGTGCTTCGTACTACAGGATGAGCTGGAGCCTGCGGACGCAGCCGCGGCGCGTACGTCGAGTCGTTTGGACTATCTGGCCTTCCTCGATATCGTGTTCTACCCGATCCAAGCGCATCAATCGCTCAAGATCACACAGCAAGCCGTTGTGTCCGTGCGGGGATGGATGGTCCACGAAGGATATTTTGCGGGTCGTCGTGTGACGCTAAAGGAGTTGGCGCTGGATTTATCCGGTGCGGACGATAACAACGCTCGGGACGATGCCGTCGCACAGCTGCGTCGCCGCGTCAACGCGCTGCGGCTCGTATCACACGCAAATCTCGTCCGGTACGCCACGTCGGTGCAGACAGCACAGTCGCTGTTTATCGTCCAGGAGGCGCATCCGAGCTGCACGCTGCGGACGATTCTCGAGTCGTTTGGGGCTATGAAGGAGGCGACGATCCGTCGCTACGTGAGCCAACTCCTCGAGGCGCTCAGCTTTCTCCACGACCACGACATTCCGCACGGGTGAGCGTCCTGCTATCGTCGAATTCTGGGGCGGTTTGGCAATCTGAGCATCGTTTTCGGATAGGAACCTCCACCTCGAGACTATCCACATCGACTCGTCAGGGCTTCTCAAGCTGAGTGAGTTCGGCGCGAGCAGTGAGTATCGCGCGCTGCGTTCAGCGCCCCAATCCACGAATCGCTCTGCGTCCGATGGCGACTGGATCGAGTGCTTCCCGGTGCGTGTGACTCGCTAGAGGAGCAACCCTGGGGCGCAACCATGTGATGCTAACAGAAGACTATGTGTCGTAGCCACCAGAGCAAGCAAGGTATAAGGCTGCCGACGTGTGGGCCGTCGGCTTACTCATTCTTCAGATGGCCTACGGGCTTGGAAAAGAGGCCGGAACAGCCGCCAAGAGCCCCACGGCGGCGTCAGCTGCTGGTAGCCATCCGCCGATCCCGTCCACCATGTCCAAAAGCCTGCGCAGCGTTGTGCAAGGGTGCCTCCAGCGCCGCGTGCGCGTGCGACTCACGGTAGAGCAGGTGTGTGACCACGAGTACTTCCAGGTGGACCCAGCACGCGCGACCCGCGAGCTGCTGCGAGACGTGTGCTCGGACCTGGACGAGTCCATGCAGCGGCTCACCAGCGGCTCGGCGTCGCGCTCGCGGAGCTCAAACTCAACCACTCGAGGATCTGCGTCCCAAGTGCGCGCCACCCGTGACATCTCTCCGGAGCGCCGAGTGTCTGCTGGGAAATAGCGCCAGGTAGTGAAACGTACTACTACTACATAGTATCGATACGTCAGATTGATTTCACTATTGTCTGCGCGTATTGGCAAGCGCTGGATGGATTCCTGGATCTTGAGGTGTCGACGGCTTTGGTGTCTTCCCCAGAGCTTGATGCGCGGGCTAGCACGCGCGGCACGTGGACGACGAGGACGATAACGAGGAACAGCGCGGTGGCCGCGAGGCGCCACGCGATCGCCTGGGGCGCTCTCCACACGCGATCGAGCGGTCCAGTCGTCTTCATAGCCGTCCGGGAAGAAAATGAAAAGTGCTGTGAGCAGACCAGCGGGCTTCGTGGCAGGATGTACCTACAACCCACGACTCACCGGGGTGAACCCAGCGAGCGCCGAGCCCCACGTCACGCACCCACCCACTGGATGAGAGATCTCTCACTTCACGTTTGAGGAATGTGTTTAATAGACAGGATGTCCTGTTTATGGGCCACCAGGTTGTTGTGATCACTGAGCTTGGTTTGGGTCGACTCACTGGAGGATCCAGCCCAGGACACCCACCACGACGAGCGCGGTTTCCAATCTCGCATAAGAAGCGCTCGATGCCGGTGGTAAAGGAGGCGACGCCGGCGTGGAGGCGCTCGGCGCTACCGGAGACGGGCCAGCCGTGGCAGGCGTTCCTAGGGAAGGCTCGGTCGGCGCGTTCGTGTCTGGGGGAGCAATCGTCTTCGGTTCCCTTGTCGTCGTCGCCGGTTCTGGACCGCCGTCCAGCGTGTCGAACGTGGGCCACGGTGTCGACAAAGACCCACCGTCGCCGTCGAGTGTGTTGGGCACTGGACGCGGCGTGGCCACGGACACTCCGTCGCTGTCCCCACCAGGACCATCCGGTGTTGGAGGCCGATTCGGCGTCGGCACGTCGTCTGGATGCGGCTTAGGGCGCGGAATCACGGCACGCGCCGCAACGCCTGGCGTCGTCTTCGCGCGCTGGCCCCGCGCTGAGAGCTTGGTGCGCACGTGGACGATTGCAAGGTCCGTGTCGGCCGCCGTGACCGTTGCGAACCCCGAGACCACCCACGCGGCGGCAGCGAGGACGAGGGTGACGCGCATGGTACTTTTGCTGGTGTTTACACGCTTCCTGCGGCCACTGGGAGGTGACTGCTTGAGCGGATGGCGGGAATATCTAGACTGGCGTTTATCGTGGATCGCCCGGCCCTCAGGCCGCCTACTGTGAGCCATCCGAAGCCTGAGGCTGGCCCCTCCACCCACAACTCATCACATATCACATTGCACTGGGTTCACATCCACGCATACGCTGAGAGGAAGAGAGAGAGAGAAAAAAGAAGGTGCACATACATTCGTGAGACTCGCGGTCGTCTCAACACGCTCGCTCTCGGCGAGTCGCGGGCTCATAGATTAAACTGCGCGAGTGCGATCGCGAACGCCTGGATCGGCGTGACCGGCGCGCGGAAGTCCAGGTGGAACTTGTTCTCGTCCACTTTGCCAAACTGCAAGTACACGGTCGCGCCGTCTTCCCGCGCCGCGAGCAGCGAGCCGGGCGGTGCCGAGGGCGGCGGCGGCGCCGTCTTGGCCACGATCGACGACGTCGGGGAGGCCAGCGCGCCGTCGTGCGTGCGTACGAGCTGGAAGTTCTTGATCGACGGTACGGACACGCGGCCGTGGAAGTTGAGTCGATAGAAGCCGTTCTCGAACACGGGCTGCTTGTTCTCGAAGACCTGCACGTGGTGCTGGCTCACGTTGAGCTGCTTCTGCTTCTTGAGCGTCTTGTAATGCTCCGCGAGCACCGAGAAGATGTCGGGCTCGTCGCCGACCGCGAGCCCGTCGACCTCCTGCCGCTTGGCATTTAGCGGCGGCAGCACGACGACCAGGCGCCGCGGCTCGGAGCTGCTCACATTGCCGCTGAAGAGTATGGCCGCGAGCTCGGTCTTGCGGCTTTGGTTGCCAATCAGCACGCTCTTTTTATTCGTGAAGTTGGACCGCAGCTTGCCGATGTAGTTTCCGCTCTTCTTGGTAAGCCGCGTCGCAACACCGGCGGCTGCGCGCGTCATGTCGAACAGGTAGTAGTTCGGCGTGCGGCTCTTGGGCTGCTTCTCGGCCATGAGCACGAGCTGGTCGTTGATGTACATGTGGAACTGCGAGTGGAGCAGCGTCTTGACGCGGCGCACGTGTGCCTGGAGAAGCTGCGTCTCGGACCCGGGGAACACGGCGAGCTTCGAGAGGCTCGCGAGCTCGGTCGCCGACAGTGGCGCCCGCGGGGTCGAGGGCGCGCTGGCCGTGGACGGCACGCCGTGTGTGGCCGTCGTCGCGGACGAAGATTCACTTTCCTTGCGAAGGTCCTCGTCGTTCTCTCGTTCTTCCTCCTCTTCCTCCTCGCTTTCGGACTCGGCCTCGGACTGTTGGGTCTTCTTCCGAGGGGCCGCGCGTCGCGGAGACTCGGGCTGGTCCTGGCGCGGTGTTTTGCGCTCGGCCATCGGTCTACGCGACGGTGATCGCTCGTAGCTGCTGCTGTCCGAGTCGCTCGTGCGGTCGTCTGCGTCTTCGTCCTCGGCGCGGCCGTTGCTCGCCTTCTCCCACTCGCTTTCTTTCTCGTGATACGATCGCGCGTGCGGACGACGAGCGCTTTGCCGGCCTCCACCACGACCGCGACCGCGACTACCTCCGTGTTTGCGTGCGTAGTCCGTGTCGGAGCTCGACGACGCCGAGCTCGAGTATCGTCGCCGCCGGATCTCTTCGTGGTCGTCGGTGCCGTCGTCCAGGTAGAATGGCGTCACTTGGTTCTCTACATCGCTCGGCTTCCGCGAGCCCGCCGACGCTGGCAGATGTCGCATCGACGACGCTGACGCCGGGGGCGCACGCGAGCGGAGCGCGCTGCTCATGCTGGTCGAATGGACTTGTTCCCGGTAGTAAAAGGGAATGACACCACGCCTTTGTTGTACGCCTCGAAGTGCCACAAAAAGAACGCAGAAATACACACTCTGTTGGCATTATGGTGCACTCGCCGTCCCATTCGCATGTTCCCACAGGATTCCTCAGACGCAGAACCCAAACTTAGCCACGCCCCCACAATGAGAAAGATGAGAGAAGTCGGCCATCAATGCGCCTGGAAGTGGCCGAGAATACCATGTCTCTGGTGCATAGAAGTAGGGCCATCACGGCATTCTCTCGCTCAGTCTAATCGGCTGATTACGGTCGCGGCCATGAGCCCCGAGGAGCGCGCACAGCTCGAGGCGCGGCGGCGGCTGCTCGTGGGCGACACGCTCGCGGTCGGCACGTCCAGCGAACGCGTCGAGGCGACGTTCCAGACGCGTTTCGGCCGGTTCTTCCGCCAAGAGCAGTTCTGGGACGCGTTCGAGAAGGCCTGTATTGCTGTGGAGAGGCGACAGCCGTGGGCCACGACACGGCAGCTCATGCTGTCGTATTCGCTGCCACAGGAAATCAACGCCCAGGACGACTATGTGTGGTATTGCATGTGTGAGATATATGTGACGTGTGTGCACTTGGCTGATGTATAAGTTGGTGTCAGGGCGAGACCATGTTGACCCTCGCGGCCTCGTTCGGGCGCGCGGCCGTCGTAAACATTCTGTGCCAGGTCAAGGGCCGCGCAGCAATTGAGAACGCCAAGGGTTGGTCGGCCGTCCATATTGCCGCTGCGTATAACCACGTGCCAGTGCTCGACGTGTTCCTCACGCTCGGCGTCAGCGCCGACGAGCCGGGCTCGCGACTCGGCTACACCCCGCTCCATCTCGCGGCCTCGGTCGACAACGTGGACGTGCTTGAGTGTCTCCACACGTCCAAGAAAGCCGATTTTACCAAGCTGGCGGGCAACGTACGTTCATGGATCCCGACTCACAATCGATCGAGTCGAGCTGTTCTAACCAGAAGGGGTTTTGTTAGGGCTACTCGGTTCTCCACGTCGCGGCTGAAAACGGCTCCTCACGGTGTGTGGAGTTCCTCACGAGACACTACCCAGACCTGAAGCACGTCTATGACAAGGTGCTCCACGAGAACCCGGCCCATAAGGCCGCCAAGTGCCTCCAACCGCACGTGTACCGGCACTTGGCGGCCAGTGGGACCCGCGTGGACCTGCCCAATGTCGAGGTACAGTTAACGCCTGAGGGAGGATAGAACAAGAGCGGTTGGCCTAGCCTGAGTGGTTTCGTGTGCTCCAGGACGACACGGCGTTCGATCTCAACTCGTACAATGAGCGCTACTCGTATTGAGACCTGCGGAACCGGCCAGGTTACCGAGAGCCAGGGATCGTCATCGTGTCGTGTGACGCCTCTTTGGGAGCGGATGCCGACGTGGGTGAGGTCTGTGAGACTGGAAGAGGGTCAGTAGGGCTGTCCCAGCGTCGTCACGGCGCTGCGCACGGGGGCGCGCGCTTCCCGCCGCCGTATCATCCATCTTCCCGCCAAACCCACCAAGATATCGTACATTAGTACAATCGACGCAATCTCCCACATTTATCCATATCCAAGATACCAAATGTACCGAGTTACAGATTTATCGGATATCGTCAATTATTGAAGGGTGCCAAGTTGGCTTTGTAGTCTGCATGTGTAGTGTGTATGCGGCTGCTTGCGTGACCAAAGGGACAGCCTTGGCTGTGGCGGCGCGAGCTCGGTCACAGTCTCACAGGTTCCCCCACGGTCTCACTTGGACCTCCGGGAAGACCCAGGATGGACTCGCGCCATTGATTCACTTGCCATTTTCCCCTCTCCCCCATGAAGCTCTTCAGTAGCCTCTATGCTGTCTCGGCGCTGCTATCGGCTGCCACACTCGCCAACGCCGCACGCAATGTCACGGCCGTAGTGGACATCATCGGCTTCAACGACGTCTACGAGATGCTCCAGGACGACGTCAACGGGCTCAAGGCCGGCGGTCCGTCGCGCGTGATCCCGATCGTTAAGGACATGCGCGCCAAGAACCGCAACAGCCTCGTGATCTTCGCAGGCGACACGATGTCGCCGTCGCTCTGGTCTCTCCAGTTCAAGGGCATGCAGATGGTGGACGCCCACAACGCACTGACTGTGGACGTTGCGTGCCTTGGCAACCACGAGTTCGACTTTGGCGTCGACGCGTTCCTGAACGTCTCGCGCGCCAGCAACTTCCCGTGGCTCAACGCCAACTGCTACGAGTACGCGACCGGCTCGCTGCTGCGTGGTACCGTGGCGCGTACGACCAAGACGCTGTCAGACCCGGTGTTTGGCAAGATCAAGATCGGCTTTTTCGGCGTGATGTACGATATGCAGATGCCCGGGGAGCGACTGTATTGGACCGACCCGATTGAGGCGGCCAAGCAGCAGGTCAAGCAGCTCCGCGAAGTGGACAAAGTTGATCTCGTGATCGCGCTGACACACCAGGAGCTCGCGGCCGACAACCAGTTCTCCAAGGAGGTCAAGGGTGTCGACCTTATTTACGCGGGCCACGACCACGCGGCCATGCTCCAAACCAACTTTGGAACGCCATACCTGAAGGCGGACCTCGACTTCCGCACGGTGTGGTCCTCGCACGTCGAGTACTTTGCGGCTGACACGACCAACGCAGCACCGACGCTGCGCATGGACCACAAGCTCATCCCGATCCGCGAGGAGCTGCCCACGGACCCCGACTTTGAAAACGTCATCGCCAAGTACAACACGATCATTGCCGAGCTCTCCAAGCGCGTCGTTGGCACGCTCTGCGCACCGCTCGACCTGCAACAGAAAGTCGTGCGCACAAGCGACTGTGCCGTGGGCGCCGTGTTTGCGGACGCTGCGCTCCACCTCTATGGGCGCGACTTTGCTGACATCGCGCTCATTAATGGCGGTGTGATCCGCAGCGACAAGGTCTACCCGGCGGGCCCTTTCACGCTGGGCGACCTCATCGCGTGGTCGCCCTTCGGGAACACACTCGTCATCATTGAGACCGACGGCGCGAGCGTGAAGAAGTTCCTGGCCTCGCAGGCCGTGCTGGGATGTGCCGGCGGGTTCGCCGGCCCGAACGGATCCTACATGCAGCCGGGCGGCATCAAGTACGTGTTCAAGTGCTCGGGCGAGAAGCAAGGCCAGCTGGTTAGTGTCGACTGGTTCCAGCACCCGACGTTCGCAGGCCCGCTGCTCGACACGGACGTGGTCAAGTTCACGACGTCCAACTACATGTTCGCGAACGCCTGGGTCACCGTGCCCGGGGTCGTGCTCCGCAAGACGCTCGTCAGCGAGGCCGAGTCCGTGCGCATCGATGCGGCGCTCGAGCAGTTTGTCCGGGCGCTGCCGAACCAGACGCTGTGCTACACGGCGCAGGGCCGCTCATTAGTGACGTTCTAACAACACAGAAAGCAACAAATTTCTCTGGTTGAACTGAGATATATCCCCGCGATGGATTTCTAGGTACCGTATCTCGATTCTAGTACTGTACAGAAACTGACAGATTCGAGGTTTGGAAAGACCTCGCGTCCCAGACTCCGCTTACGTGCACGTAGGCCGTCCGCGTAGGCCGTCGGTGAGCTGTGGTTGGAGAAGGGATGGAATCACTCCCGATTTGCCCAGTGGCAAGTGGGGCAAACCGTCGTTGATGGAGGAAATGGGAAGCGTCACCGCGAGGTGCGGATGCGGTGTTGACGCTGCCGAGACCAGCACGGTCGTGCCCATCGCACACGTTTGTAAGAGCACACGCACACGCCTGCACTGTGGCACTTTGCACCAGTAATAACCAAGACGCCACCACGACGCTGGCTCCGGCTCCAGAAGTCCCAGGCACCTGCTGGCTTCGGTCGCTTTCGAAGCAAACCGCGCGACACACGTTTCTTCTCCGCGCTCTGCGGGATCTGTGTTGCGGGATCCATCGACACATGCGATACTTGGGAGCACTGCTTGCGACTCGTAAACGCCAACTGCTCGGTACGTACGTGCAGCACAACGCATTCGCTGGACGTCCTGTTCCGTCCACTTCGGGCGAAGACTCCTTCACTCGATATACCTTCTCGAACGAATCATCAATGGATTTCACTTTCAGTCAGATAGGCTTATAGTTGAGTCCTTTATTTTGCATACCTTCCAAGGCGTATACATCATATGCGTGCGTTGCGGAGCCACAACTCGCGCGTGACCAACGCTTGATTCCTGCGCCACACGGGCATCTGATATTTCCAGTGCCGAGATATGTGACCGTAAGGCCAGTGGCGGCCATATCACACGCTGGGGTCAATTGGATTTACTGCCTTGAATGACGGCGCTTCTATCCATCGTGGGTGCGGTAACCAGGTGCAAGAGATCCAGGAGGTCCCTCTCGGTCCTGCACCTACATACCAATCCGGCGGAGGGGCCCTTTCAGTGGACGAGCCCCCATCGCTTTCTCATTTTCAAATCTCCCAGCCAGTCCACACCACAGCCCACTTCTCCTCCCTTTCTTATACCATGCGCGTCTACGTCGTTGCTGCGGTCGCGCTGTCTGCCCTCGTATCAGCCGCCAGCGCCCAGGAAAGCGTCATCACGAGCGCTCTCGGCGTGCTTGCGATCGCTACTCCGGCAAACACGACTGCGCCTTCGCGGCGAGAGCCCCGCAGGACGCGTACGCCTGCTTCGAACCCGACGCCCGCGCCCGCGCCCACGCCCGCCAGCACAGGCACGATGTTCAGTGACTTGGCCGCGCTCCTCGACGCCGTCGGCACACCCAAGCCGGCCTCCGCCACGAGCCACGAGGAGACTGGGGACGACGCTGCTGATGCCACTAAGACTGACGACGATTTCGACGAAGAGGAGGCAGAGGGCCACCGACCGGCGACGTCGGGTGGCTCGCGCACCTCGAAGCCCAAGTCGTCGGCGCCCAAGTCGTCAGCGCCCACGTCGTCGGCGCCCACGTCGTCGCCCACGTCGTCGGCGCCCAAGTCGTCCGCCCCTTCATCTGGTGGCGGCAAAGGATCCAAGAAGTCCACACCAGCGCCTACGACGCTAGCGCCGTTGCCGGCGCTCGCAAGCACTGCTCTCAACATCCCCATCCCCACCCCGACCCCGGCGAGCACGACCACGCCTCCAAACAAGTCTAAGGCATCGAAGAAGAAGCCCACGCCAGCGCCCACGACCCCGACCCCGATCGTCATTGCCGTCACTGATGGCAACCGCACGCTCAAGCCAGCTGGTCCTACCCCGGCGCCTACAAAAACGGATTCGAAATTTGACCTTGCAAGTTCCGTCCTCGCGATCACCAACCCAACAAACACCCCGGCGCCGTCACCCACTCCGAAGGACAAAACGAACTCCAAGCCCAAGCCCAACTCCAAGCCCACGCCGGCGACCACGCGCCCAATCGGCAGTGCTATCGGTGATGCCAATCGCACGCCGAAGCCGACCTCATCGGAAGACGACAAGGAGGACGGCGGACATCGCCCCGCCCACAGTGACGATTATGTTCCAAGCGACAACAAGCCGGCGGAGAGCTCGCGCACCTCGGCCCCTAAGTCCTCGGCCCCGAAGCCCTCCACCCCCAAGCCTCCGTCCGGTGGCAACGGCATGCCGTCGGTGGTCTCGCCCGTCACGACCAAGCCACCCAGCGAGCTCGTGATCCACGCCACGACCGGCAACCCGTCGACCAAGCAGCCTTCGCCGGCTCCCGCCCCTGTGCCCAAGCCCAACAGCAACCCCAAGCCCGCTGGTCCTGCGCCAGCTCCGATCACACCGGTTCCTCCCAAGGGAGGCGCGCCGCCGCCGACCACGAAGCCCACGCCGGCTCCCACCCCCGCGCCTAAGCCCAACAACAACCCCAAGCCCGCTGGTCCTGCACCGGCCCCGATCACGCCGGTTCCCCCGGTGGGGGCTGTGCCGGCGCCAACCACCAAAGCCCCGGCGTCCACGACGGCTCCCCCGAAGCCGGCGTTCGCTCCCATCATGATTGGTACCCCGCCCGTGCCGGCGACGACTCGTCCCGCTGTGGCCGCTGCCGTTGGCCACGGTGCGCGTAGCACCCCAGGCCCCACGCCAGCCCGGCAGCCTGCACTCATCCCGGCCGTTGTCAGCACTACGACCACGGCCTCAATGACGCCCGGGTTCGCCCCGATCCGTGTCAGCGCCAACGCCACTGCCAGCATGACGACTGCTAAGGACTCGGGGAAGAAGTTGTAGATTAGTAGTTTCATCAATAGTGTGTCGAGTACCGTATGCGCTGGCCTGTACTGGCGTCGTGTGCGCCATCAATACCACAAAGAACAGTTTTGCCTCCATTTTATCCCAAGCGGGAACAACTCTGAACACTCGCGCCTGCAAAGTATGCATGGAAACTACTAGTACAAGGCCCCTGGATGTTGTGCTTGTCGACACGTCGTCTGTACTTTGATGTGGGTAACTGACTCAGATTATCTGGAGTCTTCCTGCATGTTGACGATCGTCGGTGTGGTCTGCTGTCCGACCGGATATGCCAGAGATCGCTAAGAGCAGCTGCGTGGTGATACTGTGCCGACGCTCATCATGAAGCACGGGCGTTTTGACGTCATTACCCATGAGAAATCTCGATAAGCCAATGAATCCCGCCTGAACCTCACTGCTCTATTAATTCGTACCCATCATTCCATGTCATATATGTATTTATATAGTTCAAGAGCACCCGTTTTCATGTTTAGTCCATAAAATGATAATCATATCAAGCATTTTATACGATATAGTAGTGTATCATACCAAAGACCTCGTCCGAACTCATATGTGATATGGGCAGGCTTCTGCCATCTTGGCCTCAAAGAGTGATATCTGGGTGCCCGCTGGTGCCGTGGAGCTAGGCGCACTCGAAGCGGCACCGGTGCCTCACTGTGCAGTCTGCTTTTCACCACCCAAGACCCAAGACCCCTCAAGTCTCGTTCGTCCCCATGCGCTTCCTTTTGGTCACGGCGCTTGAACTATCGGCGCTTGCATCCGTCACCGCAGTGGGCGAACCGGCCCACAGCGTCCACATCCGCGTCCACGTACATGGCAGCAATGCCACATCAGAGGTCGTGTCAGAGCCCACTGTAGTGTCCTCTAGTGGAGACCAGGACATCGCGGCCAGGGGCCGACCGCGGCCGCGGCCGCGGCCCCGGCCTCGACCGAGCCCACGCCCTCGTCCAAACGACAACGACGACGACGGCGATGATGATGATGATGGAGATGAGAACGAGCAGCGAACCCCTCGTCCGGTGGCTACCGCACGACCGAGGCCGACGACAGCACAGCCCGCGCGTCCAACGCGAGCGCCGACGACGGCACCACCGACGTTGGTGCCTGGGTTGCCAGGCGGAGGGACGCTAGCGCCACTGCCGGGATTCCCACAGACGCTCTCACCATTGCCGGGATTCCCGCACACGCTCTCACCACTGCCGGGATTCCCCGGGGGAGGCACAATCCCTCCTCTGCCGACCGGTTTTGGCGCCTTGGGCGATCAGTAATCTCAGTCGCGTCCACACGTCCACGTGGATCGCGGACTCGCAGTTCGTGAGGAGTGCGAACGCGAACCGCTAACGACACGAAGCCTGCATCCGCATTCAAGCGCATTCAACCGGGAATTACGTTTCACATTAGTTTGAGGCCCATTTACTTTTCGCATGATATCGATTTTGACCGGTTATGGCTTCTGCATTCGAGTGTAAGCAGAGGTGAGATGGAGTCCATGGTGGCGTCGCCCTGATTTCCCGCCTCACCGAGGATGGGGAATAACGAAGAGGAAGAAGAGTCAGAGGAAGGCACGCCACATCACAGCCAGTTTGCCATGCGCTGTCCGGAGCCTACGATCCCCACACGCACTCACTTTTCGAATCCGCCAGCCCGCGTTGAAACCTCCAGTGTTTGAATCACCCGACTTTCCTCTATGCGGACCCACTTCGTCGCGGCGCTTGCCCTTGCGTCGCTGGGTTCGTCATGTGTGAACACACACGCGGGCGTAGACCCCACCACGGTTCACGTGCGCGTCCACGTCCTCAAGGCTCACAGCTCAGCCACAACCGAGACACCGACGCACCACAACACGACGGCCACGCCGTCGCCGCTCGGACCCATCGCCACGCAGCCGCCGCAAGAGCCGTCGCCGTTGGGCCCCGTGCCAGCATCTGCGACGCCAGCGCACGCGCCATCGCCGCTGGGCTCCATGCCAGCGCCGGGAACCGCGCGACCCGTTCTGGGCAGCGACACGGCTACGACGAACACCACGACCCCACCGACCGCCAAGCCGGCGAACGGCACCGGTGGCGAACGCGTCGTCACAGCTCTCCGAGTCTCAAACTTCCTCCATCATTCCGTCTATTGCAAGCTCTTTGAGCGTTCCACACATGTACCAGCAGTATCTCTGTGGTGTCCACCAGTCCATCCGGCCAACCCCACTCGCACGCCTCTGGAACCCATGGGGAATCCGCTACGGATGGCTGTCGTTAGTCTTGGGGCAAAGCGTCGGTGGCTTACGGAAGACGCTCTCCGCTCCACGTACAATGCGCACAGCGAGACACAGTCACGCTGATGTCGTCGATAACCCAGATTCCCGAGGGGTTCACTGCAAATATCTCTCGGAATGCGCAGTCGCAGCTGAGCATCTCTCGTCTCTCATGGAAAGAATCCTGCTGGAGAATATGTCTACCGCTTCTTGGCGAGAATACAGAGGAATACCCTCTCGCTTCATCCACCGACCACCAATATTGAGCTCAGCGCGGGGACGAGCTGTCTCCCTGCTAGGCCCGCTGCCTTGGTCTTCTCACTCTCGAACTTGCAAGCCGACTCACTCGACCACTCGACCACTACTACCATGAGGATCCACGTCCTCGCTACGCTCACGTTCTCAGCAATTATGGCGCTCGCCAACGCCCACGAAGGCGTTGCCACCAGTACCGTCGTCCACTCGTCCGCGAAGCGAGAGCTGGCCAACGCGGCGGAGACGCCGTGGCCGACGAGGATCAAGCCACAGCCCACGGAGTGGCGCCCGTCCACGACAATCCATGGCATGCACGGAGGCCTCGGCACCCCGGAGCCAACAGCCGGGAACGGCAAGAGAACGACACCAGCGCCGCCCCAGCTAATCCCCCGGGTTACGCCTGCCACGCCAAGTCCTCCACCCGGCTCTGTGAGTACCGGACCGAACCACGGCGTGGAGAAGCCGAAGCCTGCTGGCCCCACGTCGGAACCGCCGCGCTCCCAAACTCCGAAGCTTACCGCCGTTCCGGCGAAGACGGTGCTCACGTCCGCTCCTCGCTCTACCGGTCTGGCATCGTGGCTTACCCCCAAACCTGGATCTGGCAAGGTCAGCGCCAACGACAGAACGTCCCCAAACACCTCGGCGCCCGGCAAAGTCGTCGGAACAAAGCTGTAGGCCGGTCCCTTCGCTGTAGAAGCTGCAGGTCGGTCCCTCACGACGCCGAACTTCCGAGCTTCGTAGCTTTCCATCGTGCTTATTTGACGAAGTTGAACATGTTCGACAACTTCTCTCTCTCTCTCTCTCTCTCTCTCTCTGGTGGGCTGGTGCAAAATGATCAATAGGCAGCTTGTTCCATCCGACACACCAGAGATCCCCAGAATGTAACCTCGAAAATTGTTGGGTTTAGATTCTGGATGGAGGAACGAACGAGAACCCAGTGCGGTAAGGCCAGAATAGAGCTTTCACCTCTACGGACAGGGAACAAAATCCAATGCTCTTTAGCCGGATATTTGTTTTCAGAGTTCATGAGAAGCTAATTTACCGAAGTTACTGGATCGAATAGAATGTAGTATGCGATATAGCAGTCTATCTCACCCATGAGAGATGAGAGATATCTCCATATGATCGCCAAGTAAATTTCCAACGTCGAGGTGTTCACAGTTGGCTTTGACGCTTGACCAACCCACTTATCGATTCGCTTTTGTTCTCCCAGGACCTCAAGACTACCCCGCCTCTCTCTCTCCTCCATGCGGATCCTCCAGGCCGCCGTGCTCGCTCTCTCGGCGTTCGCCTCCGTCGCCGTCGCGGGCGAATCGGCAGACAGCGTCCAAATCCACATCCGCGTCCACATTCCCAATCCCAACGCCACAGAAGAGATGGCGCCAGCGCAGACTGTAGCGACAATCAGTGAGCAGCCCATGAAGAACCACGACGCTGCGACGAAGGGCCGGCCACGTCCGCTGCCTCGGCCAATACCGAGCCCACGCCCACGCCCACGCCCGCGTCCGAACAACAACAACGATGACGACGACGACGAAGAAGAAGAAGACGAGCCGCGGACAGCTCCACTGCCAACGCAGGCTACGCCGATACCCACCATCACGACGGGTCGGCCTGTGACGCGAAGGCCTACAACCGCGCCGCCAACGTTGGTGCCTGGATTTCCTGTCGGAGGTACGCTAGCGCCACTGCCGGGCTTGCCTGTGGGGGGCACATTCCCGCCACTGCCGGGATTCCCAGCCGGAGGCACATTCTCGCCCCTGCCGGGGTTAGGCACATTCTCGCCACTGCCGGGGGTTCCCGATGGGTGGCACATTCCCGCCACTTCCGACCGGGCTTGACGCTGAGGGTAGCCAGTGATCTCCCCCGCATTCACACGCACCACGCCCTCCACACAAACCCAGCCGCGCAGGTGCATGCGCCGGGTTCGTGTGGGGTGCGAGCGGGAACGCAAGCTTCAACTACCCCACACCCTTCGCCACGCCTGCTTCTGCATCCAAACGCCTTCAAGCGGTGATCCTCTTTCGAAACCGATTTACAAGTAGTTGAACACTCAATATCATCACATTTGACCGGTTATCGGTTTTGTCTTGAACGATACAACTGGTGACGTGGCGTCCAGCGTGGCAGTCGCCCTGATTTCCCAGCTCCGCGAGGATGGGACACGAAGAACACGAAGAGGAATCCGAGGAAGACACGCAAGTGTGGCAAAGCGATGGGTGCTGCGATCCCCCGTTCACGCTCAGTCTCGAATCCGCCAGCCCACGCACACGCCATCGGTGCACCGACATCAACTCTCCCCCCATGCGGATTCACTTGATCGCGGCGCTCGCGTTCGCATCGCTTGCCTCGTTGCTCGTAAGCGGACACGCGCACGCGGACGCGGCGACGGTCCACGTGCGTGTCCACGTGCTCAAGTCTAACAGCGCGACCGAGACACCGACGCCTCACAACACGACCGCCGCGCCGTCCCCGCTCGGGCCCATCGCCACGCAGCCTGCGCAAGCGCCATCTCCGCTGGGGCCTGTGCCAGTGTCTGCGACGCCGACGCACGCGCCGTCGCCGCTGGGCCCCATGCCAGCGCCGGGAACCGCGCGACCCGTTCTGGGCAGCGACACGGCTACGACGAACACCACGACCTCACCGACCGCCAAGCCGGTGAATGCCACGGGCGGTGCGCAGGCGGCCGCGGCCTCGCCTTCCTCCTCCTCGTCCAGTGCTGCTCTCGCTGTGCTGGCCCCCACAGCGCTCGCCGCCACCGTTACGGTCATCTTGGTCTCGGCGTAAACGCTTCCCAAAGCAAAACCATCTTCTCTCACGATATATCTCATTAGCTTAGTTTCGCATGTGCCCTTTAGGTGAGACCGTCGAGGAGATCTTGAGGGGTCGTGTTGACGCCGATTCACTCGTTCCCACCATGACCGAGGCGTCCGTGTGGAGCCACCGCGCTCGCGTGGTGCTGCTCTACCTCGCCGTGCTTCTCCTGCTTCCTTCTGCCCAGGGCACTGCCACCGTGAGCCGGCGCGCGTGCTCGGTCGAGGGCTACTACGACGCAGGCGCCGCGACGGACCTACCATGTCCCGGCGCGCTGCCTTGCGAGCCAGGCTTCTTCTGCACGTGAGTGTGTGGAATCTTTCGCTCCTCGCTCGTGATGCTGTTCCACCGTCTAACTGCGTGGTTATTGACGTAGCGGCGGGATCCGATCCCCGTGCCCGGCTGGCAGCTACGGCGACGAGCACGGTCTCCGAACAAGCGCGTGCTCCGGCCCGTGCCCGGCCGGCTCCTTCTGCCCGCTCGGCACGTCGACACCGTTGATATGCGGAGACGCCAACCGGTTCTGTGCGCTCGGCGCTGCGCGGCCGCAGCTCGTTCCGATCGGATTTTACTCCGTGGGGCCGGCGGCACGGCGGCGCGACCGTGTGTTGCCGTGTGAGCCGGGTTTCTTTTGTGACGCTGGCGCCTCGTACCCGTGCCCGGCCGGCACGTACGGATCTGCCTCACAGCTCTCGTCACCAGCGTGTTCCGGGCCATGTCCGGCAGGCCACTACTGCCCAGAGGGCACGGCTAAGCCGCTCCAGTGCCCACCGGGCACTTACGGCGCTACCTCGGGCGCTACGGCTGCGACATGCTCCGGCTTGTGCCGCGAGGGCTTCTTCTGCCCGGCTGGCTCTATCTCGCCAACCGAGAGGCCGTGCGGCACGGGTACGTTTTGTCCACGCGGCAGCGGCACGCCACAGCGCCCCGCCCCCGGTGAATACGTGCCGAACGGCAACTCGCAACTCGCGACGACAGCGCTCGACTGCCCCGCGGGTTCCTACTGCACGAGCGTGGATGGCGCCGCGGAGCTGTGTCCGCCAGGAACCTTCGGCGATCTACCGGGGCTCACGTCGCCAACCTGTAGCGGTCCTTGCGCTGCGGGGCACTTTTGCCCTCGCGGGAGCACCAGCAAGACGACGTTCGAGTGTGGCGGTCCCGACGTGTTTTGTCCCAAGGGCTCATCCACGCCGACCGCGGTGACCAGAGGCTACTACACGACCGGCGCGCTATCTGCGCCAGGTAGCGACCAAGACCCCGCCGACGCGTTCACACGGTCCGGCCAACGCAAGTGCGAGCCAGGCCACTACTGTATCGACGGCGTACGCTTGCCGTGTCCGCCGGGTACGTACGGCTCGTCCTCCGGACTCGACTCACCGCAGTGCAGCGGACGCTGTCGCGCCGGCTACTTCTGCCCAACACGGAGCATCGTCGCGACCGCGAGGCTCTGCGGCTCAAGCAACGACTTCTGTCCGGAGGGATCTGGCGCGCCGACGCGTGTGAGTCAAGGCCACTGCTCCATCGGCGGGAGCGACGACACACAAACGCGGACCGCGCAGCGTTTGGCTCAACCCGGCGAGTTCGCGTTCCTCGGAGCGTGTTACGCGTGTCCGGCCGGGACCTACGGCGCCGCAGTCGGCGAGACTTGCGCGCAATGCTCAGGACCGTGTCTTGCTGGGTACTTTTGCCCACCAGGGAGCTCGCGCCCCACGGAGAAGGAGTGTGGCGGCGCCGATGTGTACTGTCCTCGAGGGTCGGCCGAGCCGCTGCCCGTGGAGCCGGGGTATTACACTTCCATCGACACGCAAGAGCAATGCCCGCCGGGCACGTACCGCGACTCGAGCACCACGACCTCCCAGTTCATCGAGCTTGCGACCGGACGCAGCCCCGTGGCTGTGAGCTACGGCGACGCTCTCTTCCCGCTCGCCCAATGCGTGCCGTGTCCGCTCAACACGTTCAAACCAGCGTTCGGGGACGACGTGGCGCTGTGCGTGCCGTGTCCGGACTTCATCTCCGTCAGTTCGAGTGACCGTCGCACTTGCGAGTGCTTCCGTCTCCCCGGCGGTCCGGCGTTTGAAGCAACGCAGTTCAAGCTGCGGTTTGATGGAACGACGTGCTCGCTCGTGTCGTTGGATTGGGTCGAGGCCGCGCCGCTCGATGCGCGTGGCAGTCTCTTCACGCGCGAGCGCCAGTCGCCCTGCGAAAAGGGCTACTACTGTGTACGCGGCGTGCGGAGACCGTGTCCAGCGGGTTCGTACGGGGACGCGGTGCTGGAGAAGCGTGCCACGTGCAGCGCGCTGTGTGCTCCAGGCTTCTTCTGTCCACTCGCGAGCACCAACAGCACCGCGCGCGCATGCGGCGACGCGAGCGTGTATTGCCCGCTAGGCAGCGCCGTGCCCACGCCGGTGAGCCCGGGCTTCTACACCGTGCGGTCGCTTCCTGTTCAGCGCGCGTCGCTCGCACCCACGTATCTCTCGCTCAACGCGACGGCAAACGCGCACATCCGCGACTCGCAGCAGCAGTGCGAGCGCGGCTTCTACTGCGTGATGGGGATCAAGTTCATCTGCCCCGCGGGGCGATACGGTGACCAGCTTGGCGAGACCTCGCCACTGTGCGCGGGCCTGTGCAGCCGTGGCTACTACTGCCCGGCCGGCAGCACGAGCGCCACGCAGCGCGAGTGCGGGGGCGACCAGTGGATCTGCCGCACAGGCTCCCCGTCCCCCGTCCAGATCCCACCTGGGTACTACTCGTTGGGCTTCAACCGCTGGAGCAACACGACGCGCTTCCATCAGCAGCCTTGCGAGCCCGGCTTCTTCTGCGTCGACGGCGTCAAGTACCAGTGCCCGGCTGGCACGTTTGGCGCCACGTCCGGACTCGCGACCGCCGCGTGCTCGGGCCTATGTCGGGCCGGGTACTACTGCCCGTCGTACCCGTACGCGCCGAGCACGAGCGCGACGCAGCTCGAGTGCGGCAACGCCACGGTCTTCTGTCCGCAGGGCACGGGCAACTTCCCTCGGCTCGTGGGCAGCGGAAACTTCAGCGTCGGTGCGGGCGACGGCAGCGGCGACGCACGCAACACGACCCGCCTGGCGCAGCAGCGCTGTCCGAGAGGTTCGTATTGCCAGGCTGGCATCCGCATCCGGTGCCCAGAGGGCACTTACGGCGACCGCGAGGGGCTCACAAGCACGCAGTGCTCCGGCTGGTGCCCACCGGGTTTCTTTTGTCCCCCCGGGACTGCAGATTTCCGCGCGAATCCGTGCCCTGCAGGCACGTACGCGACTGCGGGCAGCGCCTACTGCATGCCGTGCGGCGTGGGCGGCAAGAGCCAGTCGCGTGCGCCAGACAAGTTCCGCCTCGTACCTGACGAGCTGCGGCTCCAACCTTGTGTGGACAAGCGCGCGTGCTGCTTTGACGGTTGAAAAGAAGATTTCCTTCCCGCAGACTTGTATTCCGACGGCTTAAGGCAGTTCAATGACGTCTCCGACTTGGCCCAGCGTGCCACCAAGATTGGAAAACACGATTCGTACTTTGCCGGCCTTGCCGAACGGCTTTTCGATCTCACCATCTTCGATCGTACCAGGCTCCTGACTCAGCAGGCAGCGCACGCGCTGACCGCTGGCGGCAGACGCGGAACTTTCGTCGCTGAACAGACCTGTGACGATCACGAATGGATTGCGCCCGTCAGCGGTCGTTTCGCCCTTTAGCCGCTCGATGCGCCCGCGTGCTCGAGGTTCGCTGGACGGAGGCTCAGCTGCATGGAATAGTGGCGGGGGAGGTGGCGACATCGCCACTTGTCCTGCTGTATCAGGTAGTGGAGTCGCGGGAACCACCGCAAAGGCCTCTGGATACAAAACGCGGTCATCCTGTAACAGCTTCCGTGCTTCTTTCTTGCCGCCGGCGTGGCTCGAGGCTGTCGACACGGTCTTCTTCCCGCCTTTAACGTCCACTGATGCGCCGGCTCGCTTGAGAGGCCGAAGCGTAGTCAGCTTGATGAATCGCAACACCACTTTCTCGCCGGGCATTGGGATGGGTTGTTGGCCGCCAGTTACCATCAGCAGCTCAATACGAAACTTGCCGCTCTTCCCAAAAGGGCCTAGGATCCTGCCCAGCACTTTGGACTGCTCGAATAACACGGTTGTATCGGTGTATACTTGCCAGTCGACGTCCTTGGCAAACATGTCGCGCGCTAGCACCTCTGTCACGGGCGCGGGAGCCGGCTTCTGGACTGGCTTGTCCACGACCCCGGTTCGTTCTTTCACGTTACCGATCTTGAGCTCGCTCAGCCTCAACGAGTGCGGCGCCACGGCGTGCGTGTGGCTGTACCCTCTACCGTCGCCTTCGGCGTGGTCGTCCCACACGATCGCCTCGACTGGACCATGGAACGCGAGTCGGCAGTGGAACTTTTTCGGGTCCAAATCGAACCGCGAGCAGACGACGATTGAGTGGGGCGGGCAGATCACGGGCTGCTCAAACTGGAGCAGCACGAAGCCTTCGAACGCGGCGGCCGATTGTCGTGATGTCTCCGTGTCGTCGTGGGTCTCAGCAACGCTCTCAACCACACTCACGGCGCGATACACTGTCGCTGGATGAAACCCCTCGGTCGTCGCGGCACCGTCTCCGGCCTTGAAGAACGTCGCGACGGCCACGACAGTCGTGTGGCCGACGGTCGCGTGGATCTTGGCCCCGCTCTTGCAGGCCGCGCGGAACAGTGGAATCTGGGCCACACGCACCACAACCTGGGTCACAAACGGTAGGCTCCGGGGTGCGATAGCAACGCCGCGCTCGACGAGCGACGCGTCCAGGCCGTTCACGCGGAGCGCCACGCGGTCGCCCTGCGTGGCGCGCGTGACGCTGCGCTTGAACATCTGCATCGACTTGACCTTCTTGGTGGCCTGCAGCGCCGGCAGCTCAATCTCGTCGCCCACGCGGACGCTGCCCGAGAGCACGGTGCCCGTGAGGATCGTGCCGTTGCCCTGGATCGCGAAGCAGTGGTCCACCGCGAAGCACAGCGGGCCCGAGCCGTCGCGCTTCGGCTCGGGCAGCGCCGCGCGGATCGCGTCCACAAGTTCCGGGATCCCGACCGCAGAGGGCGCATCGTCCGCAGGTGTGGACGGTGTGGAAAGTGTGGCCGCCGGTGCGGCCGCGACGGCCACAACCGGCACGGCGCGCGTGAGCTTAAAATGCCGCACGAGGAACGCGCGCACATCGTGCGCGACTTGCGCGACGCGCGTGTCGCGCTCCGCGGGCACCACGAGGTCGATCTTATTCACAGCCACGACGATCCGCGCGTCCACCGCGAGCTGCGCGAGTAGGAGGCACTCGATGGTCTGCGGCTGGAGCCCCTTGAGCACGTCCACGACGAGCAGCACGCAGTCGATGATGTGGACGCCGCCCAGGATGGTCTTGAACAGCGACGCGTGACCCGGGCAGTCCACCAGCGTGATCTGGAGCTCTGCGGCCGCTGCGGACGATGTGGACGAGCGTGCGGACGGCACGCGGAAGGCCGAGAAGCCCAGGTCCAGCGTCATGCCGCGCTGCTGGCTCTGCGGGTGCTTGTCCAGCGCCGCGGTCGAGAGGTGCGTCGACAGCACGCGCACGAGGTGCGTCTTGCCGCTGTCCACGTGGCCCAGCACGCCCACGTTCACGTTCACAGCGGCCGCATGCGCCGCGTCCCCACCGTCCGCCATGGTGGTCGAGTGCTGCTGTGGACGAGTGTAACCCCGTCGTGCGAGGGTTACGATTCGACAAATCCCGGTTTTAACCGGGATTTGTCAAGAGGCTAATCATGTTAGGCTAGAGCCATAAAGGCTAAAACGCAGAATTTTCAAAATATGCTGTTAGTTTAGTCGACCATCACTCCGCGTAGATGAACCCATTCGATGTGAGCAGCTCACATGCGGTCCCTGCGCAACCCGTCTCGGCATGGCGACCTTTCACAACTGTTATGATCGACGGACACTGCGATACCCAAGCTCGACAGTTCGAATAGCGAGGGTCGGTGACGAATGGCTGTGGCGCAGTCGGCGGCGGTGGGCTGGCGCGTGCGCGTGTTCTGGGAGGGCGACGACGCGTGGTTCGAGGGCGTCGTGACCAAGTACGCGCCAGAGAGCGGCTATTTTGTTGAGTACGACGACGGCGAGCAGCAATGGGAGGCTGAAGACCCCGCGCTGATCCAGTTTCTCTACCAAGCGGAGCATCCGGCGCAAGACGAAGAAGATATTGAAGCCGAACGGCCTACAACGGAGCCTTGGTCGGCCACACCGCCGCAGTCCGTCGATGGCTATGACGACGACGGAGATGACGCGTACGATCAGGAGGAGTACGATCAAGACGATGACCACGAAGAGGAAGAGCAGGGTGACATCGGAAAGTCCGGTGCCGCTAGTCCCACGCCCGAGGAAGAAGAAAGTGATCCGGAAATCGGTGCAGGTGAAGCATACACTCCTGCTCCAGAGGAGAAGCCAGCATCACGATCATCTACATCAAATCGTCCCGCGGCGCGCGACCCAACCAAGTACATCAAGAGTGGCGTGTTCTTTCGCGACCCGGAGACACTCAAAGATACAAAAGTCGCGCTGCTGAAAGAGGCTCGCGAGCTCCAGGCACAGTATGAGCTGCTCGCAGAGCAGCTGACGCAAAAGGAGCAGCTCTCCCAGTCGCTCAAGCGCGAGCTGCATGGGCTCAAGGCGGAAGTGACTGTCGCGAGTCTCAAGGCACCGAGTAGTCGCTCCACAAACAAGATGACACCGCGATCAGCCAAGGACTGGGCTGATGTCGTCGTCGCTCAGAGGACGGCAAACCGCGCGATGCGGCAGCGGCTGAGTGGCTTACAAGCGCAACTAGTGGAGGAGCAGACCACGGTCCAGCGAATGGAGAAAAAGAAGCAACAACTCGAGGCTAAGCTCGCACGCGTGCCCCGCAAAGACCTCTGCTCGCTTGTCGACGTACAGATGGAGATCACGCAGGTTCTCACCGAGAAGCGGGAGCTTGAGGTGCAGCTGGCCAAGGCACTGGCGGCTGAACGAGCGAGGAAAGAGAAGCCGGGAGGTTCAACAATTCGGACGGCGTCCAGTAGCTCGGAAGAGCAGCGAGACGCCAAGACCGAGCTGGAAAAGGAGCTGCGTACGCTCGAAAAGACGATTCTACGTGTTCAAGATCAAGTGGAAGACTGGAAACTCAGCTACGAGAAAGAGAATGCGCGCATCGTGCCGATCCGGGCGCGCGTCGCGAGTCTCCAGGAAGAACTACACAAACATGAGAGCTCGCAGGTGCTCCTACGGAGCGTATTCATGCGATTGGACCGCACAGGCGCCGGGAGCATCTCACTGGACGCCGCACTCCAAGCCATGAAGCTGCTTGCCCCGCAGGACGCGGAAATGCTGAGCATAGACGGGATGAAAGCGCGACTCGCGCAGGGCACGCCGTCGTCGCTAGACTTTCCGGCGTTCACAGCGTGCTTCCGGCAGCTCTTCCCACAGTGATAATCCAATGCCACAAGCCCACTCATTCTTGACAAGCGCTCTGTATTCCTAAAAAGACCTGCAAAGCTCACAGAATTTCAACATCTACCCTCCTGCTCCAATCAATGATCCACCACACGAGCGCAAACTAGTACCACCCAGCCTACTTGGTCTGCAGCACGCCGGCCGCGATCAGCTTCTCAATCTTGGCCATCATGCCCGGGTTCTGGAGATGACGCTGCGCCGCCATCGGGTCCGTCTGGAAGTCGTTGAGCACGTTCTGGACGACCGGATCACGCAGAATCGCCTGAATCTCCGGGTCCGCGAGGCCATGGGCGGCGCGCTCGTCGTCCGTCTCGCCGCTGTTGATCTTGGTCTGCACGCTGCGCAAGCCGTCGATGCAGTCGCGGTTCTCCGGGTCAAGCTTAAGACCCTTCTCGTACGACTCGCGAGCCTTGTGGAATTCCTTCATGAAGAACTGGATCGCGCCGAGACGGCTGTAGGCCTTGACGTACTTAGGGTCAATCTCGAGCGCCTTCTCGCAGTCGCGCTTGGCCTCGACAAACGACGTCAGCTTCGTGTACGCCGCCGCGCGGTTCGCGTAGTACACAGCGTTCGACGGGTCGCGCTTGATGGCCTCGCTGTAGCGCTCGACGGCCTTGGGGAAGTCGCCGGCCTTGAAAAAGTCGTTGCCCTCGTTCTTGGCGGCGAGCGCCAGCTCCGGGTTGATGTACGCAAGCTCCTTGGCCTTCTTGAGCTTGAGCTGGAGGTTCTTGACCTTGCGCTCCACGTCCTTGGTGCGGAACTCGACCTGCGCGTTCTCGTACGCCTCAATCGCGCTCTCGAGGTTCTCGGGCGTCTCGCCCTTCTTCAGGTACGCGTTACCGATGCGCACGTACACCTTGGCGATCAGCTGGTAGTCGGCGCGGTTCGCACGGCCCACCTCAATCGCCTTCTTGCAGTCCTCGATACACGCGTCGAGCTCGCCCATCTCGAGCTTGACGGCGGCGAGGTTCGAGTAGTACGAGATATTGGTCGGCAGCGTCGCGATCGCCTCCTCGTAGCACGCCACGGCCTCGGCAAACTGCTTGTTCTTGTAGAACGCGTTGCCGCGGTCCTTGGCGGCGTCGGCGGCCTTCTTGGTCTCGCGCTCCTGCTTCTCCTCCTCGGTGAGGTCCTCCTCCATGGGCTCCGGCTCCGGCGTCTTGACCGGCTCGGGCGCCTTG
>JAMFLL010000496.1:0-34797 GCA_027475725.1 Pythium rhizo-oryzae
TTGTTCACGCTCTGGCGGCTCCAGACGTTGCCGCGCTTGCTCTGGCGGTCGGGCGTGAGCCGGATAAAGTTCTTCTTGACCTCGGCGCTGCCGCCGTAGGAGAAGTCCTCCGACACGATGCGCGCGCCGGCGGCGTCCACCACGTCGTACTTGTCGCCGAAGCTCAGCTGCTTGACGGGCGCCGCGGACGCCGCGGCGCACAGCGCCGCCGCGCACAGCAGCGACTTGGCCAGCGAGAGCATTGTGAGGGAGGAGGAGGAGGAGGAGGGGCGCGGAGCGGAGAACGGGGAGGGGGAGAGCGGAGAACCAGGGGAGCGGAGAGCAACGGCGCGGAGATCAAATGCGCGCGCGGATTGACCCGGTGATGTGGGCCGACCGACGTGTGCGCCGCCCAAGAAATCGCCACGTGGGGGCGGTCAACCTGAATAGAAGCCCCTCGAACTTAGCCGAATACAACACAAACATCCAGTTCAAGAGGTCCATATGGACGTGTTATCAGTTGGAGTCGGTTTTTGAGGAGAAGATAAACCGGATTTAACAGGACCGGTGTGTCGGTGGGCAGCAACTGAGACCAAAACGGCATGAACGCTACGGTCTAGGCCCGCCAGAGCGTTTTTTTTGGCGGCGACAGGAGAGGGATCCCGATCCATCGATTGCATTCAAGTGGCCCCACGCGGTAGGCTTTATGGGATCGTTGGCTGCGGTGCCACCAACGCCGTCGAAGCGCTCTGAACTGAGCTAGGGGTGGTTGGTCGGTGCCTGAGATCTCAGCGACTCACCAGCTCACATGCGCTTTGACGTCCATTGCCCTCGACAGCTGGACCTTGAGAGCGTGTGGACTCACGTAGGGGTACTGAATCTCATCCGGTTGTGTCGAGCGGTGATGACTTGTGTTTGCCGATCCCTCGGCTTGTGCGTTTGATCCTTTGACTCCGCAGAGCACAAGCCACGAGGCATTGTAGCGATGAACGACAAACCACCTAAGGCGCTCGTAGACCAGGTCGGCCGTATGGATCCGTGCCCACGTGACACGCCAAGTGCCGATATATACCTAACCTACGACACTGTGCTCGGCCAGGGGTCGAGACAGAGGCACGATGGTCAAACACGGACACGTCGCCCGCGAAGGAGAGCTTGGGCGCCACTTTACTACGAAGTGCGGGGGATTTCTCGCCACCTATCTGTCCCTCTCTCTCCATGCGCTGAGCCCTATCAAGAGGCTCTCAATCCTCGTTTCACCTGATAGTCTCTTGAAACCCGAGGAATAGCGGTTCCCTCCACAGCTCGGATCATTTGTCATCATTCGTCTCTTCTTCTCTGTTCCTTCTCCACATTCGCCCAGATAACTTCTGTGCAACATGGCGACGAGAGCGAGAGCCGAGGACGTCAGCGACGCCTCCGCGCCGCCGCGGCGGCGGCTCTTCTACCTCACGGCGCGCTGGTAGCTCATGGACATCGGCGCCGCGTGCAGACTCTTCGACTGCCGCGGCCGCGACGACGCGTTCGACCGCGTGCCGCTGGGCGCTCCAAGTGGCGTTCTACCTCAAACTACTTGCGATCTTTGCTGCGGCGTGTTGCTGCTCGTGACCGCCGCACAAAGTGGCGCTGCCAGCGCGCTCGGCGCACTACTCGACTCGAACGCCGTCGCACTGAACGTCCCGTGCTCGGTCGTGGTGGCGTGGTCAGCGGCGTGCGGCGGCGTCACCGTCGCCACGGTCGTAATCGTCATTATCGTTATCGCGACGACCAGAGCTGCGCGGAGGATGCAGACAAGCAGTGGCCGTTCGCCGTCCTAGAAAACGAAGACGCCGCCGACGATGAGCGCGACGAGCTGCTATCAGCGCTGCCAAACGCTAACGACGTTGTTCTCTAGGGCCAGCGCCTGAAATCTGAGCGGTTCACCACTACTGGAGCTCACATTCGCTTCGACGTCACACCCACACCAGCTGGACTGCCACCACCACCCAAGAGCGCGTGAGCTCGCGTGGACGTACCCACAGGGCCACGTCGAGCGCAGATTTGTGCCTCTTCGCTCGGAGCAACGAGCGCTCACGTGAGTTGTCGCGACCACGCAAGATCGAGCCCGAGCACGTGGCCGAGCTCTCTGTGGATCACTGCCGCGACCACGATCCCAAGGACGCCGCGCAGGGACTGCCGCCGAGACGGAAGCACAATGTCCAAACACGGACCGCGCGATGCCCGCAGAGGAGGCTCGGGCGTCACCTTCCTACAGTACGTACCGTGTACCGGTACCAGAAAGTTAGTGTGAGACTCTCACACTAACTTTCTGGTACCGGTAAACAGAGATCTCTCACTGAGAGATCTCTCGTCACCTCCTGGTCCATCTCACCCCGAGCGCTGGACCCAATCGGGAAGAGCTCGTCCCTCGTTGCGTCCGATTGGCTCTTCTTGTGGGGCCGGCCGCTGTGGAGGGCCCAGTTGCCATCATTCTCCTCTTCTCCCTCTTCTCTAGAATGGCGACGAGTGCTCCGGACGACGCCGCCGCCTCGGCGCCGTGGGAGCAGCTCCTCTACCTCACAGCGCGCTGGCAGCTCATGGACATCGGCGCCGCGTGCAGACTCTTCGACTGCCGCGACCGCGACGACGCGTTCGACCGCGTGCCGCTGGGCGCCGTCTCGCGCCTGCCGCTCGCGCTTCAAGTCGCGTTCCGCCGCAAGCTGCTCGCGATTCGCGCCCTCAGCTTCTCTGTGTGGCGGCCGCGAGCGCCGCGTTCCGCTGGACGCCATCGGTCCGACGCCTGGCCGACCAGTTCGTCGCGAAGTGCGACGGCACGACGACGATTGTTGCGTTGTGCGTCGGTGTGGCGCTGGCGCTGGTGCTGCTAGCCGCGTTGGTGGCCGTGCGCGGGCGGTTCCCGCTCAACTGGTTCATGCTGCTGCTCTTCACAGCTGCCCAGAGCGGCGCCGCCGTCGCGCTTGGCGCGCTGCTCGACTCGGACGCCGTCGCACTGAACATCGCGTGCTCGTTCGTGGGGGTTGTCGTGATGTGCGCGCTCAGCGGTGTGCGGCGGCGTCACCGCCGCGACGGTCAGCACTGCGAAGATGCGGACGAGCAGCAGTTGCTCGCCGCCTTGGAAGACCAGGACGCCTACAAAGACGAACACAGCGAGCTGCTCTCGATGCTGAGCACGGCGTTGATCGGCTACGCGGTCACGGCTGCGCTGTTCCTGTGCGCCGGCGGCTGGCGCGTGCTAGTCATGACGGGTCCGGCCCAGGCGGTCGCCGCGTACTCACTGCTCGGCCAGCTCGCGCTCGCGCTCTGGTTTAGCGTGGACGTGGCGTCCATGTATCGCGCCATGTCGCCCGACGAGTACATGCTGGGCGTGGTCAACTTTTACATCGACCTGGTGGTGCTCGCGATCATTACGGCACTCGTGGTCGCATTCGTCGCGCTTGCCATAGCCACGGGCGAGGCGTTGAAAGATAACGCACCGTCCTGCGACTGTAATTGCGACTGTGGCGGCGTCGACTGCGGCGATGTCGACTGCGGCGATGTCGACTGCAGCGGAGTCTACTGCGGCGACTGCGACTTGTGCTGCCTGATCTGCTCGAGGCGCACGGCCAGTGACGAGGAACATCGCCCGCTCCAGCCCGCGACGGACAACACGATGGACGGTGCGTCCACCGGACTCCAAGGAGCAGATCAAGACGAGGAAGACCCAGAGCGGCAGCTCATGCACCCCGTGCTAAGTGAGACCGTCATGGAGCGCGTCTGAGTTATCATGTTCGAGACAATCGTAATAGAACGCCGCCGCCGCTGAGTATAAGTGGCGGATCGTGCGGATCGCCATGCACTGAAGGTGCGGGTGGCGAACCACTTCCATAAAGTAGCAGATCGCGGGTGTGCGGCATCGATCCCCGCGAACGTGACACAGTTCGCACATTCCAGGCACGCCCCATGCGATCGCCCCCCGCACTTTGTATTCCCCGGGGGTGTTGGCGCGGTCCATCGCACTGTTTGCATTGCGCTATGCTTTCCCTGGCGGCCAGTTCTCCGACAGAACTCCCCACTGAGAAACACCGCGTATTGGCTCCGACGGACGCCTTCCCGGCCGTCGCCGCCCACCGCAAGGCGAAAGCTCTCGCTCTGCTGCCGCAACCCGCAATGCCTCGTTCTGAGGTGACTCCCTACAGCACTCAGCCGCTGGAACGCTCGCCGAACGAGGACACTACTAGCGTCGCTCTGCCCGGCAGGTTCCGCCATCGCTTGCTAGGCTATCGGCCCTCCCGAGTACCACAGTACGTACATCACTCCCCCAGTCGGAATGAGTGCGCTCTTCGCCTTGGTCTTCCCAATGGGGAGTGCCACGTGCATCCACTCCGCACGCGATCCCCCTTCGGAATGAGTTCGCTCGTCGTCTCCGATTGGCTCTTCCTGGGTGCGATGGCCTTCAAAGCCCCCGACGCGTTGCTCGCAAACGGATCAGTATCTTAATCTCCTCCTCCCCAATGAGGAGAACTCACGATGCCTTCGCGCCACGGCAGCCGCGGCGGCTCTTCTACCTCACGGCGCGCTGGCAGCTCATGGACGTCCGTGCCGCGTGCTCGCGCTTCGACCGCCGCGACCGCGACGACGCGTTCGACCGCGTGCCGCTGGGCGCCGTCTCGCGCCTGCCGCTCGCGCTCCAAGTGGCGTTCCGCCGCAAGCTGCTCGCGATCTTCGCGTTGCAGCTGCTGTGCGTGGCGGCCGTGAGTGCCGTGTTCCGCTGGACGCCGGGCGCCAGGCGTCTCGCCGACCGCATAGTCGCCCGTCACAGCGCAGCTACAGTCTTTGCATTGTGCGCTGGCGCGGCCGCGACCCTGGCGTTGCTACCCGCGCTGATAGTCGTGCGCCGGCGGTTCCCGCTCAACTGGATCGTGTTGCTGTTGTTTACGGCCGCGCAGAGCGGTGCCGCCGTGGCGCTCGGTGCGTTGCTCGACTCGGACGCCGTCGCGCTGAACATCGCGTGCTCGTTTCTGGGGGTCGTCGTCATGTGCTTGCTCAGCGGCGTGCGGCGGCGGTACTACCGTGTTCATCGTCCTCGCCATCACCGTCACCACCATCACCACGGTCAGGACAGCGAGGATACGGACGCGCAGCAGTCGCTCGCCGCCTTAGAAGACCAGGATGCCGCCGACGACGTCGGCGACCAACTCCTGTCGACGCTGAGCGCGGCGCTGATCGCGTATGCGCTCTCGGCCATGGTGTTCCTGAGCGCCGGCGGCTGGAGCATGCTAGTCTCGGGCTCCGAATCCCAGTCGGTCGTCGCGTGCTCGCTGCTCGGCCAGCTCGCACTCGCGCTCTGGTTTAGCGTGGACGTGGCGTCCATGTACCGCGCCATGTCGCCGGACGAGTACATGCTGGGCGTGGTCAACTTCTACGTCGACCTGGTGCTGCTTGCGATCATCACGGTAGTCGTGGTCGCGGTTGTCGCGATCATCACGGCGACGTGCGCGGCGTTCACACAAAGCTGTAGCGGCCGCACGCCGGGCGGCGGCGACTGTGACTGCGACTGCGGTAACGGCGAAGCCGTGGCAGACTGCTGTGACTGCTGCGTGGAAACCTGCGAGGTGTTCTGCTTCGTCGGCTCGGCGACTCGCGACGAAGAGCGCCGCGAGCGCCGTTCTGTGGCTTCCGGCGCGACGACGGGCAATGCGGCTGCCAGACACGTTGAGCAAGAGGACCGAGATGAGGAGGACTCGCAGCCGCAGCTCACACAGCCGTTGCTACATGAGAACGTCATGGACCGCGTCTGAGATGTCATATTTGGGGTTAGAACGGCGCCGTCGCAGTGTGCACGTGGCGGATCGTGAGCGACACGCGCTTGCCGCTCTCAACGCCGTCGATGCTGTGGAGGTACTTAGTGTACGCGTCGTCCGTGAAGAGCAGCAAGCTGCGGCGCCGCACGGGGAAGCGCAGCGCGTCACCAGCAGCGCCGGCCGCGTGCTTCCGGTGCGGCGCGAACGACACACTCGCGTCGGCTCCGGTACTGGCGATCGCCACGAGCGGCAGGTAGCTCGGCCCGTCCTCGTGGGGCAGGATGCCCTCGCCCACACCGTACTCTATCAGTATCATCACGCCATTGTCAGTCTACCCGTCGCATCATTTCTCAACCTCTGTAGACAACTCACGCACCGTTGATGAGCGCGTGGTTAGGCGCGAGGTCGCGGCGGAACACGCCGCTCTCCACCAGCGCCTCCGCGAGCTGCGCGAGCCAGCGCGGCAGCGGCTCCGGGTGGAACGGCGCCTTGACCTCGCCGCCGTACATCTGCAGACGCCGTCGCTTGAGCTGCACCCACGCGGTGGGCGCGGCGCCGTACACGCGCGCGAGGATCGCGTCCTCCTCTTCCTGCGAGAGCCACTCGGGCACGTAAAACACGCTCTCGATGCCCGGCACGCGGAACCGCTCGAGCTCCAGCGGCGTGCTGTATGGTTCAGGTCCAAGCCGTCAGACACGGAGCGAGAGAGAGAGAGAGAGAGAGATCGACCGTCCACGGTGACGTACCGCGGGCGCCAGCAGCGCAACGGAGTGTCGTCACTCGCCCCCAGAGGCGCGCCCGAGCGCGCGCTTTCGCCGGCGTCTGCGCGTGACGTGGCGCTTTCGATTGATGAAGCTTGCTCGGCCGCTGGGGGCTTCTGTGCGGCGCTTTCGCGCGCGCGGCGCCGCTCTTCCTGGAGCAACTTGCGGAAATCCATGGGCGAAATTGTGCTGTGGCATGGACATGGCACCAAATGGAGAGATGTACTACGTACCACCTCAATAGAGCGCCTGTATCCATCCCCGCGCGCGAGTGACGAGCGTAGCTCTTCGCTAAAGATAAAAAGTGATGCGCGTCCCGCGCTCCGCCGCCGCGGCGCCGACGGCTTCTCAGGCCCTGGCAGCGCGCTCTCCCTTCTGTGTACGCCATTGCCGCGCAGAGGTGCTGCTGTACCTGCTGTCGCTGAGAGAGTGAGGGTTCTGTGTGGCGGGGGCGTGTGCGTGCGGCGCATGGATCGGACGAGCCCGCGGCTACTTGCGGCTTTTCCTCGCGCGGCGCCATGTACTCGCTCGACGTCGCGCGCTGGCGCGACCGGCAGCAGCAGCAGAACCAGCTCGACACCAAGCGGTTGCCGTCGCGGGAGTTGAGGCGGAGCTTTCCGTCACTGCCGGACGAGCGCGACGAAGAGACAGCAATGGCATTGCGCGCCGGTGGCAGCGATGACGCCGCGCTACCCGACGTCCACCAGCAGGACGCGCGTGCGCAGCGTGACCGACGGCTCAAGAAGCTCTACGGCCGCACGCAGTGCGTTTGGCGATCTATGTGGATACAGATCGCAGGAGGCTGACGTTGGCTGTTTGTTGTTGACGAAGGAAGGAAATGCACGACGCGTATGTCGAGCGCGTGGGCCAGTGGATGCAGACCGCGCCGACCAAGCCCTGGGTCAAGGACTACGCCAAACACACATGCTACTCCAAGGAATACGTGTACGTGATACACGTCTTCTTGTACAGGTACATCTTGATACCCACTCACCTCGCACCGCCGCGCTTGTAGACCACGCGAACGAACCAAGACCAAAGAAATCGGCGGCCCGGTGCTCAAGACCAATTTGTACTCGCCGCGCGGCGTGTTCAAAGGTGGCGGCGAGTGCGTCAAGTCATTGATCGACGGTGACCCGAGCGCGCCGCAGGAGGAGCGAGAGGAGTACCGCGAGGCCATCCGCTTCATCGAGAAGACGCGCGAGAAGAGCAAAGAGATCCAGCCGCCCATGTCGGTGCCCAGGAACAAGAGCCTCGAGTGCGCGCACTACTTTGTGGAGGACGTGATCTGCGCGCCGCCGCTCTCGCGCCCCACGAGTCGCACGCAGCTGCAGCCGATCAGCGAGCCGCCGCTCGACCACCACCACGTCGAGCCGCCGCCCACGACCGCCCAGTACGTCGCACACCCACAGTGGCGCCCGCACAGCCCGGAGCGGTGGATGGGCCACGCGTTTGTGGCCACAGTCGCGTCCACGAACGCCCACACGGCGCAGAACCGCAGCATCACCGGCGCACACTACGCGCAAAGCGTGCTCACGTCCGAGGCGTTCGTGCCACCGCACAAGCGGCTACCGCTGTCCCCCAAGGACGCAGCGCTCAACCCGCGCGACCACGAGCGCCGCGCGCAGACCGCGGCCGCGACGCTGCGCGACGCGCGGTCGCCGCGCCGCCACGACCGCAAGTACTTTAGCTCCATGTGGACGCAGCCCGGGAGCCCGAGCCGCGCGGCCACTATGCCTACCGCGAATGCCACCGCCGCTGAGGTATCCTTGCCGCCTTCTTCCTCTCCCACACGCACCACCGCCGCCGTTAGCGTCAATACCAACGCCGGCCGCACACTGGCGCTCCAACTGCGCGAGCGCGCGAGCCATGGCATCGCGTCGCCGCGGCGGTCACGCGCCAAGACCTCCCAACGCCACGCGGTCGTCGTGCGGCCGCTCGGAGGCGGTGCCACCGGAGCCAGTAGCTAGTCAAATAAGAAATGGAAAAGAAAAAAAGTATCCATACCGGTCGAAAGGATCTGGTCGAAATGGGACATGGGATTCATTCAAGGCGGGTTTCGACACCAAAACGAGAGCTGTGTGGACGCGCTCGCCGAGGAAGGGGCGTGTGATCACACGCCAGTGCGACGAGCGTGGCGCGCGCGCGCTTAGTGGAACGAGAGCAGCTCGACGTCGAAGATGAGCGTGGCCTTGGGCGGGATCACCGGCGGGTAGCCGCGCTCGCCGTAGGCGTACTCGTGCGGGAGCGTGAGCTTGGCGCGCTGGCCCTTGCTGAGCTGCGCGACGCCCTCGTCCCAGCCGCGGATCACCTGGCCGGCGCCGAGCTTGAACTCGAACGGGCGGCCGCGGTCGCGGCTCGAGTCGAACTTGCTGCCGTCGAGCAGCGTGCCCGTGTAGTGCACGCTCACGGTCTGGCCGGCCTTGGGGAAGTTGACGCCGTCGCCGGCCGTGATGGTCTCGATCTGGAAGCCCGACATGATGGGGGGCGGAGCAGGGGGGAGGAGGGGAGGGGGGTTCTTGCGGGGGGGACGGAGCGTCTGCGGCAATGGCGATCCCGATGGGTGTGGTGTGGCCTGGACGCGCTCCCGGAGCCCTCCAGAAAAAAGCGCTTTTCCGATACGAGCATGTCACACCGGGCAATCTTCTGCGCAGTGGATCGTAACTTACGGTAATATTGCAGTAACTTACGAAACCCGAAGAAAAACAATTTTGTTGCCATTTTAGTCCAGACCTGATTTGACCGGTTATATGGGAGGAAACGGACAGGATGAGCAGGAGGCGAACATGCGTTCGGGAGTATCTCGTCGATATTGAATACTGTTATATAAGGGGTGGGTGAGTAGGTAGGATGGCGCTGCTATCTAGTACTCGATAGGTGGCCACGCCTTGTGTGTGTGTGTGTGGGAAGGAGAGAGGCCCTCGTCTTCGTGGTCCGTCATGTGGCAGACCGTCTACACGCTCACGGGCGGCGCGAGGCTCTTGCCGGCTTCCAGGTCCATGCGCACGACCTTGGGCGACGGCGCCGACGCCGACGACGCGGCCGACTTCTCCGACGCCGCGGCGCTGGGCTCGAGCGACACGCCCTCCTTGATGATCACGTTGCGGTGCTTGACCACGACGATCGCAAAGGCCATCTACAAAGAAAAGCGGTTTCCGTCAGTCTTCCGAGTACACCAAACCAAATCGGTCACGAGCGAACTGCGCCACGTACGTAGAGCACAAACATGAAGAAGGAGAAGACGGAGCCGGCGTCGTTCGAGGTCACGGCCGTGTCCTTCTTGTCGAGCTCGCGCTCCTGGCGGGCCAGGTACGCGGCGCCGGCGAAGAGGATCGAGAGCGAGAACATCTGGAACGACATCATGATCACGACGCCGATGAAGAACCCGACGGCCAGCGGCGTCTGGTACTTGCGCATCACGAGCGTGCCGCCGACCGAGAGGCCGATGATCAGGAACATGGCCCAGATGCCCACGAAGCCGAGCGACTTCTGGCTCGAGATCTGCGTGCCGTCGTTGTTCACGGCCGCCACGATCGCCGCGAGCGCGTACATGAAGCCGAAGATCTACAGTCCACACGCAGCACCGTCAGTCAGCACGCTTTTCCCGGTGGTTTTTCTGGTCATTCGCTTCTCGTTGCCGCACCAGCGTGGTGAACCAGAGGTACGTGATGAGCAGCTTGGGGTTGCCGCAGCACGCGCGCGCCTTCTCCTGCACGTCATTCGGGATCGCCATGGTGGTCGGGAGGGGAGCGGAGAGGAGCGGAGCGGAGGGTTCTCTGTGTGGGGGAGGAGGTCGTTCGCGCCGCTCGCCTTTCCGGAGAATGATCGACCGCCAAGAACCGGGGGGAGCGGAATGTGCACCCAGACGCGAACCCAACGGACGCGGGCAACAGCCAAGAAAGGAGGGCGGCCTGATATTTTCCACGTCATTTATTGGGTAAAATTTCTCAGACCCATGGGTCAAGCACCAGTGTCAATACCCATTTAAGGGTGAACCCGGCCTGCTTCAGAGCAGTATCACATACAAACTGAAGGAAACGGGTTTGTATTCTCTACGGGCACGAAACCCACCCGGTTTTTGTCGGCCCATGAGACCTGGCGTGTCAGAAACTGGCGGCGTTTCCCTCAGTTTCAATCGCTCTCCTACTTGGCCACCTTGCGCATGCCACGGTCCCAAATAGCCACGGCGCCCCCACCATCCCATGCTCCATGGCACATCCTCCCAGTCTATTCCTGGCGGCCCGATGGGAGCGGCCGTCACGTCAGCGTGTCCAGCCAGCCAGCAGTGGGCCACTGTTAGCGCCGCACGTTATTTACGCGAAATAGATTGCACGGGTCTTGGAGGGGAGCGTGTGTGCTGCGTGGACGCGCGCAAGTCGCATTGCTGGGATCCAGCGCGGGGCGCGGAGCCCCGTGGCCTTTTCGGCGGCCGCATTCCCACTCGCTGGGACCATGTCTGCGTTCTGCGGGCGTTCTGAGTCTTGAAGCGCCAGCGACTGTACGAACACTGCTTGACCAAAGCCACCGAGTCGCTGTGGAGGATACGGGGAGCAGCAGTAGAGTTGCAGCAACTTCCAAGGAGCGGGCACAGTGCCCTGAAGCAATCCCCGGGTCTTCGTCTGTCGTACGGAACAACGCGTTAGAAGTGGGGGAAACCATCGCTTTATGACACGTTCATCACTGAGGGCAGAGAAGCCGCATCATCACTGTGCATCAGCCCCGAGGTCATCACGCGCTCCCACCGTGGACATCCGCCACAATTCTTCGCAAGCATCTCCCTTACCTGTATATACTAATAAAGTATCCACCTCATGAACGGATCGCCATCCGAATCCCGTTCTCCCAACCTCTACCACAAGTGTCATATCTTTGGCTACACTCTCGTTCCAACATGCAGCGCCCAGCGTCAAGGGTATAGTGTACGGAGATGCGTGAAGGTGTATGTATGTATGTGTGTGTGTATGTGTGTGTGTGTGTGTATTTGTTCGGGTTCATATATACTACTACGGCGGCCTCACCGGGGGGCACTGCTGCTTTGCCTTTGCCACGTCGTTGTGCGTGTGGCTTGTGACAGTTGTGAGGGCGATGGATTTCTGTTTACGCCATGTCGTCAGCGGTGCGGTTCTCCGGCACGGGTGTCATAAGCTGCGAAAAGTCGTTCTCGGGCGGGTTCGCGGCCTTGAAGATGGGCGACGAGCTTTTGCCGTGGCGCGAGTTGTTCTGGCTCGAGGCGCCGCCGACGTACGCGGTGCCGCCGTGGTACGACATGTCCACACCGGCAATCTCCTTGTCCTCGGACACGCGCAGCCCGACAGTGTACTTAAGCACCATGAGGATCACGAACGTGCCGACCATCGAGTAGGCCGCGGCGACGCAGAAGGACACGAGCTGGTGCACAAACTGCGCCGGGTTGCCGTAGAACGCGCCGCCCTTGATGTTCGGGTTCACCTGGTTGGTCGCGAAGAGGCCCGTCATGAGCCCGCCGACGAAACCCGCCAGTCCGTGGATCGCGAACACGTCCAGCGTGTCGTCGTAGCGCAGGTAGTTCTTTGCCATGACCGCGAAGAACGACACGATGCCAGCCACGACGCCAAAGATCACGGCTGCCCAGGGCATCACATAGCCACAGCTAGGCGTGATGCACACGAGCCCGGCGACCGCGCCACTGGCCGAGCCGCACGGGTCGACCTTCTTGTGGATGAACCACTCGAGTGCCATCCACGACAGGAAACCGGCCGAGCCGGCGAGGTGCGTGTTGATCGCGGCGATCGCGGCAATGGCGTCGGCCGCGCCCGCCGAGCCGGCGTTGAAGCCAAACCAGCCGAACCAAATGAGGCTCGTGCCGATCATCATGAGCGGCACGTTGTGGGCCTTGACGGGCTCGCCGTGGTTGTAGCGCTTGCCCACGACGATCGCCGCCACGAGCCCGCTGAAGCCCGAGGCCACCTCGATGACCGTGCCGCCGGCAAAGTCGAGCGTGCCCATCTTGGCGCCCCAGCCGGCGGGCGCGAGTGCGTAGCTGCTGTCGAGCCGGTAGGACCAGACCCAGCGCACGAGCGGGTCGTAGACGATCGAAGTCCAGAGCAACGTGAAGATGATGAACGTGCCGAACTTCATGCGGCCGACGATGCCGCCCGAGATGAGCGCCGGCGTGATCATCGCGAACTGCGTCTGGAAGAGTGCGAAGACGGCATTGGGGATCTTGACGCCGTAGAGCCCACCGACAGCGCCCGTGACGTCGTTGTAGCCGGACCAGGAGAAAAGGTCCTGGCCAAAGCACACCGAGTAGCCGAACGCAAAGAACTGGATCGACACGACCGCCATGGCCACAAACGACATCATCATGGTGTTGCTGGCCATCTCCTCACCGGCGAGGCCGGCGTAGAAGAACGCCACGCCCGGTGTCATGATCATCACGAGGCACGAGGACATGAGCACCCAGGCCGTGTTGCCCGAGTCAATGGTCGAGCTGAAGTCCGTGGAGGCCTTCTCGTAGGGCGACGCGAAGTCCACGCACTCGTTGCTGGTGGTGTTGAGGTACTGGGAGATGCTGCATTCCGGCGGCGTCGGCGCATCAGCCGCGGACGCCACGGAGGACGCGACCGCGACGACTAGCGAGAGCAGGAGGAGCAGCTTGGGTGCCATCGGACCTGCGCGCGCGCAGTGGAGGAGCTCCATGGTTGATGGCGGAAGCGCGGAGCGGAGAACCGAGTGGGGGAGGGGTGGGCGGAGGAGGGGTGTGGCGGTGCGAGGAGAGGAGCTTGGGACCCGGCGGCGCAAGTTGCAAAGTGAGAGAGAGGAGTACAGCGGAGCAAAGCGGCAGCGGGGCGTGCCGAGTGCCGACGTGGTGTGGCGTGCCGAGCGCTGCTCTGTCCAGTGGGAGGGGTACGGCGGGCGAGGGGAGAGAAGGTTCCGAACCTGTAGAACGGAATGAGCTGAGAGTTGTGACAGCCAGCGGATCTGCTCTCCCCTCCTCCCGGCGGTGGCTGCGTCAACCGACGCAAGCCAGAAACGCAGCCCTGGTGTGGGCGGAGCACCTGGTTCCCGCTCTCCTCCGCCTCGGCTCAGTGAAGTGTTTGGTCAAACACATCTGGGAACCGTTCCACCGTTTGAGTGTTGAGAGGAGAGCAATAATGGCGGGGGGAGATGCGCTCGGGGAACCTTCGCGCAACCCAAGTGGCTCCACCCGAGAACGGAAGCTGAGGTTTCGCCCTCTGGTGGTGCCAAGGAGAAAATCCCCTACCCCTCTTCAGACGAGCAAGCGACGAGCCAATCGTCGTCCCGGCGTGGCTCGCTTCAACATCACGCCACAGTCAACAGAATCGGCTCCCAAGCCGACTGGGACTGGGACGCCCACGCGCGTGTTTGCGCGTTCGGCTCTCGCCCCTCCGCTCGCTGGACTCCTCTGACCCCACTCCTGCAAGGAAGAACGCTCCTCCTCCCCTCCCCTCCCCCCTTTTTGTTCCTTGTTCTTCGTTCTCCTCCATCACGTAATTCGTCCCCGAACGTACATATTTGTTCTGAGATCCCCGCGGATCTTTTGCGCTCTTGGAATAAGACTTTCGAGCAAACTCACGTTTGATTGAATTAGGATACTACTACACGGACGGCGTTAATGGCGGCTCCCTCAGGCGGCTTCATCGTCGTTTTCGCTCGAACAAAGCCATCTTAGACATTGTTGGACGGCTCGCTGGTGGGCGCGGAGCCCTTGCTCGGGCTCGTGCTCTCCACAGGCGTCATGAACTGCGTGAAGTCGCCCTGCGGCGGGTTCGCGACCTTGAAGTTGGGCGACATCAGCGCGCCACGGCTCACGGTGCCGGCGTACGCGGCGCCGCCGTGGTACGAGATGTCGACGCCCTCGACCTCCTTGTCCTCCGACACGCGCAGGCCCATCGTGTACTTGAGCACGATGAGGATGAGGAACGTGACGACAGCCGAGTAGCCACCCGCCACGCACTGCGAGACGAACTGGTGCAGCAGCTGCTCCGGGTTGCCGTAGAACGCCCCGCCCGTAATCGCCGGGTTCACGTCCGAGGTCGCGAAGAGACCCGTAAGCAGACCGCCCACGAAACCAGCAACGCCGTGGAGACCGAACGAGTCGAGCGTATCGTCGTACCGCAGGCGGTTCTTCATCTGGATTGCGGCAAACGACACGATTGCACCCACGACGCCGAAGATGACCGACGCCCAGGGCTGCACGTAGCCACAACCGGGGGTGATGGACACGAGACCAGCCACCGCGCCTGAGGCCGCGCCGCACGGGTCCGTCTTGCCGTGGGTGAAGTACTCGAGCGCCATCCACGTGAGGAAGCCCGCGGACGGCGCCAGGTGCGTGTTGATGGCCGCAACTGCGGCGACACCATCAGCGGCCGTGGCCGAGCCGGCGTTGAAGCCGAACCAGCCGAACCAGAGCAACGTGAGGCCGATCATGACGAGCGGCACGTTGTGCGGCTTGACGGGCTCACCGTGGTTGTAGCGCTTGCCGACCATGACGGCCGCGACGAGCGCGCCAAAGCCGCTCGACACGTGGATGACCGTGCCACCGGCAAAGTCGAGGCTGCCCATCTTGCCCTCCCAGCCCATGGCCGTGAGCGCGTACTCCTCGTCCAGCTTGAGCGACCACATCCAGCGCGCGAGCGGGTCGTACACACACGACGTCCAGAGCAGGATGAACACGATGAACGTGTGGAACTTCATGCGGCCGACGATGCCGCCACTGAGCAGCGCCGGCGTGATCATAGCGAACTGTGTCTGGAAGAACGCAAAGAGCGCGTTCGGGATCTTGACACCGTACACACCACCAGCCGTACCAGTGACATCCTTGTACCCAGCCCAGCCGAAGATCTCCATCGAGAACGACGCACTGTAGCCAAAGGCCCAGAACTGGATCGAGACGAGCGCCATGCTCACGAACGACATCATGATCGTGTTGCTGGCCATCTCCTCACCGGCCAAACCGGCGTAGAAGAACGCCACACCGGGCGTCATGATCATCACGAGCGCCGAGGCTGCGAGCATCCACGCCGTGTTGCCCGAGTCGAGCTCCACGCTCAGGTCCTTGGAGGCCTTGGCGAACGGCGACGCGAAGTCGAGGCAGTTGGTCGCGTTCTCCGGGTCCGCGTACTGGTTGGCGCCGCACTCGACGGGCGCGTCCTGGGCGTGGACAAGCAGGGAGCACGCAGCCACAGCCGCAGCCACGGCGAGCAGCGTGGCCGCCGACGGCATGCGCGAGGAGATCCGCATGGGGGAGGAGGAGGGAGGAGGGGGTCTTGCTGGAGGAGCGGACTTGCGCGGGTCGCGGAGCAAATTGCGAAGTGACTCTGGCGAGTGCCGAATGGCGGGGCGCGGCGCGGCGAGCGGAGATTGATCTCCGCTGGCGGGTTAAAGTGGGGCGAGCGGTGCGACGCCGGCTTACTGTACGTAGAAGTCGTGATGTCGAAGTCGGCGGGAAGCGGAGGTGCACGGTTTACGTCGCTGCCACACAGAGTGGGTGCCCACGCCCGCGCACTGCGCTTTTGATTCCAGCCGACGTGGAACACTCTCGCACAACGCACTCACATGTCGTTTTCTCACCGACAGACTGCGGTGCAGGTTTTGGTGGCGGAGGACTCAGGCGCATCACCCGCGGAGATGGGTCGCGCTGGCCGGTCTCTCGCACCTCGAGAAGAGCTGAGAACGGAATGGTCTCACCTGTATAGTTTGATATACAGAAGTTCTTGCTGGTCACCAATGTCCGCGCTGTGGTGACCACAAGCCCACCTACTACTGCATAATCGCATAACCTATGGTGATGAATGGATCCACGGGAATCACAAATGTTCCGCTGGTGGCATGTCGCCACGACCAAAGTGCGTCGATGACACGTCAGTGCTAGCCAATCAGACCAAGGCGTTGGAAGATGCCGGCGACGTGGCACCACCAGAACCCACCATGGCGAAAATGCTCCTCATCAGTCGCCTGCCTCGCGAGGATCCGCATCTGGACGCAGCAGCATTCTTTCTGTTCTCTGCTCTCCTCCTCTCTCCGATCTCCTTTCGCCACAATTTGCGCAAACCGGATGTACTGTACGAGGAGGCAGCCGTGGAGGGGGAGGAGAACAGCTCCTCACGCATCAGGCGTCGGCTAAGCAAATTATGTCGCTGGAACGGGCAATGCATCTACCTATCGCCCGTTGCACCGGCACCCTCTTGCCGCGACTTACGGGCTCTGCATCGTTATCAGGCAGGAATGACAAGACGAAAAACACATCGGAGCCCTCTGCGACGTCGTTTGGATCCGGTTGCCGACTTATTTGCTCCTCGCGGCTCAAAGACGAGCCACCCATGAGGAAAGAACTGTTCTGCGGGACGATGTGGGCTAGCGGTGGAGCCAGACAGAATGGATGCGTCACGAAGTGTACGCAGGCTGATTCTCTTCAACTTGGAGAGCTTCCGTGGTAAGTAGCGGGGGGCGAGTGCAACGCAGCATTTGCGTTCCTGGCGAGGGACGGACTGGCCAGGTTCGCCGCTTTGCGTGAGCAGAAAACGCCTCTTCAAGATCCGTGTTCTATTCGTTCATATTTGGAGCCATATCAACTAATAAAACATTTGTGTAGTTCACACAAAATATAGTCGGCGTGGACCACCTCACGCAGCAACAAAAATAACCGGTCATGAACCGGTTTTTGGGTCCTTGCCTCTGTTTTTTTTTCTTTTAGCTGCGGTTTTTCTGTTCTCTTTTTCTTCGCTCGAAATCTTACGCGTAAACTACGCAAACGTTAAGAAACGGGGCGAAACTTCTCCCGAGCCCCAATCCCATCGCCTCTTCAAGCTCACACGGCAAGCAGGCGCGGCAGGCACGCGCCCTCCTCTCGGGCTCCTCCTCCTCCTCCTCCGCCTCCGCCTTCCTCCTCCATTTCGCGGGCCTCGCAGCGGTGACGTACGCCGCCGTCTGCCACCGGCGTCTTCTCCCCTCCGCTCCGCTCCCCTCCGCTCCCCTTCTCTCCGCCATGATCCGCCCGCACGCGGTCCGCGCGGCCACGCGCGTGGCCAGCGCGCGCCACGCTCGCCGCGCGACGGCCGCCGCGGCGACCGCGCTGCTCCGCCACCGCGAGGTCCTGTCGGCGCCATCGGCGCGCGCGTTCTGCAGCAAGGCCTCCTCCTCCTCCTCCTCCTCCACCTCCTCGTCCTCCGCCGCCTCCTCCGCCGCCTCCTCGGCGTCGGCTGCGGCCGCCAAGGCGCTCTGCTGTCCGCAGTGCGGCTCGGCGCTCGCGCTCGCCAACTCGCTGGCGGGCGACGCCGCGTCCGCCGCCTCCGGCTCCTCCTCCGCCGTGCGCTCGCCCACGGCGCCGCCGCCCGACGTGGCGTTCAAGGAGGGCGACGTCGTCAAGTGCACGGGCTGCAATCTCCACTTTGCCGTCAAGGCCACGTCCTCGGCGTCCTCGCCGACGCCGCCGGCCGCGCGCCCGCCGCCGATCCGCAACGCGGCGGCCGCGGCGGCGCTGAGCTCGCTCTCGTCCTCGCTGCTGGGCACGACCATGCAGACGCGCAGCGGTGGCAGTGCCACGGCGTCCTCCATGTCCATGGGCCCGGCCACGGCGCCGCTGCGGCGTCGTATGAACGGTGCGTATTGTCTCTCACTGTTTCTCTGTCTGTGTCGCGCGTGAGTACTGACGTTGGTGCTGTGCGCGTTGATAGCCGACGGCGAGTACGACAAGCTGGCGAGCGAGGCGTTCGCGCCCACGAGCACGAGCGCAGCGGGCAGCGCGCGCGGCGGCGGCTCGAGCTTCCTCAAGCAGCGGCTGCTCACGCCGCGCGAGATCTACGACGGCCTGAATCAGTACGTGATCGGCCAGGACAACGTCAAGCGCATCCTGAGCGTCGGCGTGTACAACCACTACAAGCGCCTGCGCGCGCAGGAGATGCTGAACGCGCGCAAAGACGCGGCCGCGCGCGCCGCGGCGCTGCAGCAGCACCAGCAGCAGCTCCACCAGCGCATCCAGCACATGTCCATGTTCGAGGCCGAGTCGCTCGCGGATGACGACGCCGAGGAGACGTCGGCGCCCTCGGGCCCAACTTCGTCCGCCACGTCGAATTCGAGCCTGAATCGCCGCTTGCTGCTGGAGGAGGTGTGGATGGACACGGCCGACAAGCGCTCGACGACGACGCCCGAGAGCAGCACAAGCAGCAATGGCAGCGACGCGGCGCTGGACAAGCTGGAACTGCTGCAGGACGTGGAGCTGGACAAGACGAACGTGATGATGATCGGACCCACGGGCTCGGGCAAGACGCTGCTGGCCAAGACGCTCGCGCGACTCGCCAAGGTGCCGATCGTGATCGCCGACGCGACGTGCCTCACGCAGGCCGGGTACGTCGGTGAGGACGTCGAGTCGGTGCTCTTCAAGCTCTACCAGGCGGCCAACTACAACCTGGAGGCGGCGCAGCGCGGTATCGTGTACATTGACGAGATTGACAAGATCTCGCGCAAGAGCGAGAACGTGAGCATCACGCGCGACGTCTCGGGCGAGGGCGTGCAGCAGGCGCTGCTCAAGATGCTCGAGGGTAGCTCGGTGAACGTGCCCGAGAAGGGCGGCCGCAAGAACCCGCGCGGCGAGTACATCACGATCGACACGTCCAACATCCTGTTTATCTGCGGTGGCGCGTTCGCCGGGCTCGAGCAGCTCGTCGCGCGGCGCACGCACAAATCGTCGATCGGCTTCGGCGCGCAGATGAAAAACACGCGCATGAAGGAGTCGGAGCAGATCGGCAGCTTGATGCAGCGCGCTGACCCGGAGGACCTCGTGGCGTACGGCATGATCCCCGAGTTCATCGGCCGCTTCCCGCTGCTCGTGAGCACCTCGGGGCTCACGAGCGACGAGCTCGTGCAGGTGCTCACCGAGCCCAAGAACTCGCTCGTGCGGCAGTACAAGGCATTGTTCGCGATGAACGGCGTCGAGTTCCACGCGACTGACGGCGCGTTGGACGCGGTCGCCGAGCTCGCGCTCAAGCGTAACACAGGTGCACGCGGGCTGCGCTCGATCTTTGAGCGTGCGCTGATCGACACGATGTTTGAGCTGCCCGACCTCCAGGATGTGAGCGCGGTCTACGTCGACGAAGACGCGATCTTGGGCCGCAAGAAGCCCGTGCTCGTGCGCGGCGTGTCGCTCGACGACTACCTGAAGAGCCTGGACGATGAGGCCGAAGCTGTGTAGATAGGCATCCACCCATCACACCCGTAGCGAAAGGCACCAAGAAACCGAGAGAACAGCCAGGTCTCTGTCTCGCGCCTCGAGGGGGCTTGAGAGGCTTGTGTAATGAGTAGCATCTACGAAAAAAAAAGCACACACAGAACATGACATTTACACGAATCCTGGCCGGTTTTCAGACTCCATCACGTGAGCGAGACCGGGGATCCTGACTGAACAGGAACAAGAAACGGTCCGCGCGTCACAGACAACATTCACCTTGCCCCAATCTAATCCGAGCATCACCAACATTTGGAGGCAGCTCTCAGTCGTTCACCGCCCAAAAATACTCGTCCGGCAAGGGGGGCTCCGCTGGTTCTGACCATGGCGACGCTGGGCTCTCACGAGCCTGTTGTGTTGCCTTGGTGCTCTGCGTTCGGAGACTCGCTGGGCATCGACAAGCAAGAGTTGCGGCAGGATGGTGGTCGGGGCCGCGGTAGAAGATAAGGAGACGCTGCGTCTCGAGGCGCGTCGCCAGCGAGAGCAGGAGCGCTTGAAGAAACTTGGACCGGGCAGGCTACGCAGCATCGGGGTGAGTGACACATGCCAGTTTGACCGCGTAGACGACAAATTGATTTCTTACCGATGTGGGTGTTTTTCCAGGCTGACATCGCGGGCGTCAAGAACCAGTTGGAGGAGAAGAAGCTCCTGGACGAAGCGCAGCGCGAGGCGCAGCGCCGCGCCGACGAGGAAGACGAGGCGATCCGACGTTATCTGATCCAAGTCGAGTCGGAAGACGCGCTCGCGAGGCGCAAGGAGATGCTCACGCTCCGCAACGACTGGCACTTGCAGGCAGCGGAGCGTGAGCAGGCGCGCGAGCGAGACGCGCGAGAGCGTGCGATCCCCATCGAACCGGAGACGTGCGCGCCAGGTGCGGCCCAAAAGTTCAATGGCGAAGACCCGCAGCGGCTCGAGCGGACGCGGCTTCAGGCTCTCCAGCTCCAGGAGTGGACGCTCGCGCAGATGGAGGAGAGACGACAGCGCAAGGCCCTCGACGCTGAGGATGAGCGCAAGTTTGCCGGCTACCTGGCCGAGATCGAAAGATTCCAGGAAGCGCTCCACACGGCGACCGAGCGCGAGCGCACGCAGATCGCGCTCGAGCTCCAGCGCTTCAATCAGTTCTTGCTCGACGAGAAGCGCGACCGAGAGCGCCGCCGCCACTCTCAGGAGCAGGCCATGAACGCGGACGAGATCCAGAAGACCCTGCAGAGCAACCTCATCAGTGAGAACCCGCTACAGGCGCAGTTACCTGGCGTGTCGCTGGACCAGCGCGTGCGCGTTGACCACTGGAAAGGTTTCTCACAAGACCAAACCAAGCGCTACCTCTCGCAGAATGATCACCTCCTCGCGGAAAAGGCTCGTCAGCAAGAGCAGGCGAGGCAAGATGCGGCCGAGGAGGCTCGCCGCCAGGCCGAACTCAATCGGATACTCGTTGAGGAGGAGCACAACGTGCAGCGCAAGAAGGCGATGGAGCAGCTTGCGATAAAAGAGGCGCTAGACCGACAGGCTCGCGAGGCGGCTGAGCGAGAGCAGAAGAATGCACAGCAAGCACGAGGCAAGATCGAACCCACTTTCTTCCAGTCCTTCGGCAGATCGTATCGCTAGAGGCTGGGTTCCTAAGAGTACGCTCCACCATGCTGTGGGGCTTCAACGCAAATCTTCAGCTTTGTTAGATAGCTCTTTTCACACTGCATGTCACCGCGGGGATGCATCAACACGCATGATATATCTTACCTGGTTGCTGCTTCGTCACTTGATCGGACTTTTCTTAAGAAGCTCTTGTAGTGCTAAAGTCGCCTGATCCAAATCCTTCTCGGTGAGTCGATCCATGAAAGCTTCTTGGAGTTCGGGCGTTGACAGCGCTGACAGACTATCGTGCAACTGCCAGTATGTTGCGGCGAACGAGTCCCACTTGATACGCTTCGCGTTCTCGATCTCTTCATCCATGTCGACATCATCGGCGCTGACGGTGTGAAGCTGAGCATCTTCTGGATCGACTGGTTCGTTTGGTTGGTTCCGCTCTCGGGAGCTGCTCAGATCGTCCACTTCTTGCCGTTTAGCGGACGGAAACCGCAGGTAGAACGTCTCGAGGAAACGTTCCGACTGGCACCATTTATCGCACTGTTCTCTCTTGGTCGTCGCTGCAACCATTGGGCCTTCACACATCATCTGGATAAACTTCGCAAACCTTGGTTGTGCGTGCGGGACCATCCAGCCATTAAACTTCCGCTGGCGACCAGCGATATCAGGCAAATTCGATTGCGCCATGAGTGCATACATCGTTTCGAGACACACTGACTGCGGTGGTGTGAGAAGCTGCGTGGCTGGGTCAACTTGAAGACCGAAGTGGAGGGCCGAGAGTTTGTGAAAAACGGATCCGAGCATCTTCCAGACCACGTCCACATCGGACGGCATGACGCACATGTCTGCCAGGGCGTCCCGGACAAACACTGCAATCGCTGTCGCGTGAGGAGTGAGCTCGTGGTTGGACTGTAGAATAGTCAGAAGATCTTTGATGACCTGCACACACTGGTTGCTTCGGTTCGTCTTGATCGCGGGTGACAGTGACGTAAGAATGTCCAAGCAATTTGCCAACACTCGGGTGAAGAACTTTGAAAACGATGGTGAGGTATGTGCTTGGTCTCCATTGCTTCGTTGCACCATTTTCGCGAGATGAGTCACCGTTTCAGCGCACATTGGCAATATCATACTCGCCAAACCCTGGGCACTCTCTGAGTCGGCTTTGTCGTTGTCTTCGAAAATGGATCTTATGACCAGAAGTCCACCGTCAAGCACCCGGAGCAGCCCGTCTCTTTCTTTTGGCGCCATCATTTGCCCTTGGTCTAGGAAGTCGTGGATACCTCCGATGCACTCCATGGCGACTGGCAAATAGTGAGCGATCCACTCTTCTTTGTCGGGCTCATCGTACTCGACCAAAAGAGATGAACTCGCCAGCAGCTCGAGGAGATCGAATGAGGAGGCGAGTTGAAGCGTGAGCTTGTGACTTGGTCCTTCCGCGCAGACAACGTCAAATGCTTGAGATACGACACGAAGATATTCTTGCTTGACCGTACCACAGAGTTCTGGATAGATGTAGGCGAGAAGATTCAGAACCTCGTCTCGAGCGTCAGCTTGCAAGATCAATCCCTTCTCACTCTTTGCGTACGTCAGTTCAAGCAGCGTGTTGAACATCGCGCTGACGACACCGTCTTCCCAGATAAAGCACATGAGTTCGCGCCAGAGGTCCCACAACAAGAAACGCTGTGTCGGGTCTGGATGAAGGGTCTGCTCCACGAGGAAGAGCTGCAGCGCCGACGTCGATCTTGCTTGTGCCACCAACGAATCCAGGACCATGTCCACGAAGAGACTTCTGGTTTTCGAAAAATCACCGACCAGCACATGACTTCCCCATGCACGGAACCTTGTGAACAGTGACGACACACACTCAAACTCTGGGGTTGCGCTGACCGTTGAGGAGACTGCTGGTGTCGAGGACGGGGAACCTTCATTGTCGCCATGGACTGCGTAGAACGCAGCAAGAGCGAGAATATGGGCCCATGGCAGCAGATCATCGCCCTGCCGAGCGCAAGCATCGCTGTCGACATATTGGGACCGCGTTTGTGTGACAAGGGTCACCATCTTGTCTCGTGGCTGCCACAACAGTGTCCCGACAAATGACCGCGTCGAAGCTTGCAGCTTCTCACTCCTCGCCATCGTCTCAACGAACGAGATCACGCACTGCAGCACGCGGACCGCTTCGTGTTGAAGCTTCTCGGACTTTGTCACTATTCCTTCGACGATCGGCACGACGGCTGCGACAGCGTCAACAGCGAGCGCTACACTGCATTCGACCTGTTTGATGCGTCAGCTCCTCTTATCAGTACTTTACACACAACGATTAGAGCCTGGGTTCTGCTGCCTTACCTGAGCGACCATGGAGTCCACGAATTGCACACACTGGCCCTGGAAAGCTCGCAGGAAGAGTCGCAGCAACTTGAGTTCGCCCGCGAGCTCTTCATCCACGGGCGCCAGCGCCGTGGTGCGCAGCCGCTGTGTCGTGCGCGCCAGACTCGTTGCCGCTGCGTCAAAGACTGTACTAAAAGAGAACACCACGCGACGGGATTCGTCACTGGGCGCGTCCCCCTCAACGTGCTGCAAGATGGCGGCGCGATACACAGCCGAGAGCTTGTTCAGGTTCTGTCACAACACGAAGGGATATTGTCAGTACATAACCACTTGGCCTCTGCCTTCCACCGAGTACGCACCTTCCACACGAGCGTCATGGTGCGGAAATCCTCGCGCGCCGCGGGGCTGTGCTGGTGGATGCGGAGGAACTCGCCCGCTAGCCGCAGCGCCCAGGCGTCACGGCCCGCGTCCTGCGACGGCGGCATCCGCACGGCCATCTCGACGACCGTGTCGGCCCACGCCGCGAGCAGCCGACGCGTGTCGGGGGAAACTTCCGCCGCATCACGGGACGTCAGCTCCGACGCGACGCGCACCGCATACGCCACGAGCATGGACTGAAGTGACTCAGGCGCTCTTGCGTTCTCCCCTTCTTCTCCACCTTCTTCTCCTCCGTGCTCGTCGCGTTCCACCTCAAGGCGCTGCTTGGCGAGCTCGAGTAGACCACTGAGGAGCCCTCGCCGACGCGCCTCCACCACCGTCAGAGCGCTGTCGCCATCGCCGTCCTCCTCCGCCTCTCCTCCATTCTCATCCAGACGCACGAGCTCCGCTGCCACGGCGTAGACCGTACCCGCCGGACGCGCCCGCAAGTGGGCCAGCACGCGAACCACGACGGATCGGTTCTCCTCTGGGTTCTCCTCCGTCTTGTTCTCGTTCTGCTCCTCCTCCTCCTCCGACTTCGCGTCTAACTGAGCGTCCTCCCTTTCCCCCTCCACCAGCAGACGGCGGATCTCGCCGCCCAGCGCCCTGGCGTCGTCGTCCGCGAGCGCCGCGAGCGCCTCCATCTCGCCCATTCGATCGGGGATTTCCGTTTGGTTCGCGCGGGAAAGTTGGAAATGGAAACCTTCGAAACCAAATACCCGGTCGTCAACTTTGGCAACCTCGTGACCTCTATAAACTGATTCACGAAGTGGACCACATGACCACATAGCCACGTAGCACGCAGTAAATCAGTACTTCGTATGCGGAGTGTTGGTCTCTCATTCCACGACACCTGCCTGAGCTGCCCATTTCCATTCCCCCCCCGCCCTCGTTGAGAAGCGTGGGAGAGGACCATGGCGCCGCTGTGGATCTGCACGGCGTGTACGTACGAGAACGAGGACGCGACGAAGACATGCGACATGTGCGGGGCCGCGCGGACCTTCACGTGCGCGCGCTGCCGAGAGGTCATCCGGTGCGTCGCCAAGTCCCAAAATGGCCACTGTGTCGGGGATATCTCACGTACTTTGGGGCGGCTTTGTGAGGCAGAAGCGGGCCGCGCGTGATGGCCAACGGGCGCACGTACCACCCTGACTGCTTCCAGTGCACGGCCTGCCACGAACCGTTCACAACGCCGCGGTTCCAGCTCAAAGACGGCGATCCGTACCACATGGAGTGCTACCGGACGCTCTTCCTCCCAGTGTACGTTCATCACATGTGTCGCTACCGAGTCCAGCCACCGACTAACTCAACTGCTGTATAGATGTGAAGTTTGCGAGCAGCATATTCCGACGAACGAAGCGGGTAACGTCGTGTACAAGCTTGTCCCGTTCTGGGATATGAAGTACTGTCCGTCCCATGACGACCGATTCCGATGCTGTAGCTGCCAGCGGATAGAGGTGCGTGAGTCTCCCCCACAGTGCTGTTTGTGATACTGATACGCATCGCGTGGCGCGTCTGTTGACTTCGCGAACCGAAGCCGCTCAACCCGCGCAAGTACTTTAATGTGTTAAGTGACGGCCGGAAGACCTGCCACGACTGCGCCATGAGCGTAGTGCTGGATACGAATGAGGTGAATGCTCGCGTTTGCCATAAGGTTATTTTCCCCACCGAAGACACTGACGGGGGTTTGTTGGTGTGTGAAAAATGCCGTAGGCTAAACCGCTTGTCAAGGATGTGTGGCGGTTCATGGCGTCAATCGGCATTCGGTTACCTTCTGTGAGGAGATGGCGTTCTTCATCCCTTCACGTGTGGAGGCGTGATTTGTGAGACTGACGGTTGTGTTGTTTCCAACAACAGATTCCGGTATATCTAGTGGAGTACTCGACTCTGAATGATCACAAGCACACTGCGCACGGTGGCAGCGATCACTCCGGGCACTCCCACTCCCACTCTCATACACACGCGAACCCGTTCTCCGGGGGCTTCATCACGCGCGGCTTGTGTTTGTCCGAGGTCACGGAGATCAAGCACTTCGTGCACAACGGTCAAAGCCGTGTGCCTCAAGTGGCGCGACTAGAAACGGTTCGGTGCCGTACTGTACGCGCACCCACCTCGACTTGACGTTCACTGACATCCTATTCTTGTCTCTCAGAACCGATCAGTGAGCGCGATTCTCATCCTACACGGACTCCCGTACGACCTGACGGCACAGGTGCTCGCGCACGAGGCCACCCACGCGTTCATCAAGCTTCATGACGGGTTCCCGCGTCACATCGACCCCATGGTCGAGGAAGGCATCTGCCAGCTCATCAGCTACCTCTGGCTCAAGTACAAGCACGTCGTGGCAGCCGAGCAGGACGCCGAGGGCGGCTCCCACTCGGCGTTCAACAAGAAGCTGCGCGAGTACTTTATGCACCAAATCGAGCACGACGCGTCTCCGGTGTACGGCGAGGGCTTTCGCCGGGCACTGGACGCATACGAGCGCACGCACTCGCTGCAGCAACTCTTCGACTGTATCCGGACACACGGCTCGTTCCCGTGATGTCGAGTGGAGAGACGCATGAGAGCACATAGCAGGAACAGCTCACCCTTGAACAACACGGCATCTCCAGTACGGTCGCGGTTGCTGCAGTCAAGATCGAGAGAAAGAGATACGCTCGGACCGTGCAGCGCAGCATAGCACCGACGCCTACTCCAGTCACCTCCGATGTGAGTGTGTCACACGTGTAGCCATTCCTGCGGTCCACTCTGTAAATAGACAGGATATCATAATAGAGAGGTCATGGATTGATCTGAGTTCTTGCTCCGGCCGTTTCTGGCCTGTCAACGAAACCAGATCTCAAAGGTCCAGGCTCCGGAGCTTTTGGTGCTCACGCCGCTGACCCCACGATCCAACACGCGCCGTTGGGTTCTGCGTCGTGGCGTCGTCGTCGTCATGTTAGACTGTGCCTTCCATCTCGGAATTCTTGGAGAGATCCCAACGCAAGTGGATCGAGATACTCAGTCCAACGTTGGGAGTTCGAAACGCAGAACTATTCTGGCTTGTCGTCCATCAATTCACCTCACAGGAGACGAGGCGATGGCGGGAGGAGCGCAGAATCCAGAGCCGCCACCGTCAAAGAGAGCGGGCACTGATGAGCTCGGGATGGGTCACGAGGCGGAAGGATGCTCGGGAGAGAGGGCGGCTGCCTTGATATCGCGCGGGACCAAACCTCCGTACCCTAAATCCACCAATCGTAGGACATCGCACCCAGCCTCCAGTCAAAACAACCCAACAGTTTAAAACAGTTCCTGCTCCAAGCGGGTTGAGCACCTGACCGACGCAGCTGCGAGCGTGGTGCTTGTAGACGGTCAACCCATCTGATGCAAACTGGACATGTCCTCTCGAAACAGCTCACCCGTGCTGGATATCCATAGGACCGCCAGGCCGAGCTGCCGTCCCGCACGCCTAGTGTTCTTGGAGTCCCATGGTGTGCCGCCCCTGCATGTGTGTTGTGGGAGCAGAGCTGTTCAAAACGCTCCATGTGGCTGTGTATGATACAGGTGTTGGATTCGCGTCCTGCCATTGGATATAAATATGAACGGTGGGTAGCCCGCTCGTTACTGAAACCAAGTCACGTCAATAGGGCTAGGTGGCGCGTCGGTTTGGTTTGGTCCTTTTGGAGGGGCCTCTATTCGCGCGCGTTGGATTTCCCTCCCGCTCTCCGTCTGAAGAGGCGAGAGAGAGAGAGGGGAGGGCCCTGCTTTGTGTTGGTTGGCGCGTCGGTGTTGGTTCCGTTTTGTTGGGCACAGCAGGCAGCGAGGTTGTTGGAACCCCCAACGTTGGTTCCGTCGGCCGCCGGGGCAGTGCCGCCACCACTCACGAAAAGTCCGCCTGCCTGCCGCGCCCTCCCTCGTCTCCGTCTCCGGACCAGTCGCGTTTCCCGCCCGACCAGGTCTATCCTCCCCTCCCACCGCGCAGGACCCGAGCCGCTTTTCCCCACGAGTCACCCCCGTATTTAAGCCCCCATGATGAAGGAGATCTCGAACGTGGTGTGCGCGCGCGTGACGGACGCGCCGGCGCTCGGCGGCACCAAGATGTACCAGGTCAAGATCACGTGCAAGGGCAAGTCCAAGTCCATGTACAAGACCAAGGACGACTTCAAGAACGTGATCAACATGTTCAAGCTCGTGGGCGCCATGGCGGCGCGCAAGGGCGACGACCGCTGCGAGGTCTGCGCGTCCTGCAGCTCCATGACCACGGCCGTGCGCTCGTGCGACGAAGAGGGCCTCGACACGTTCCTCTCGACCGTGCTGGACCGCCTGAGAAAATCCTCGCGCGACGCGATCGACGAGTGCAGCTCGCACAAGGGCGTGATCCAGATCCTCATGGACTTCTTGAGCATCAGCAAGGGCAAGTACTTTTGCGACGAGCAGGACCCCGCGGCCGACCCCGCGAGCGCCGCCGACGCGCTGCAGGAGAACGACCTGGACCACCCGATCGCGCACTGCTCGCTGCATCGCAGTCTCTCGGAGCAGTTCGCCGCCATGGACTCGGTCTGCTAGTGCTCTCGCCGAGCCCCGCGACTGTATCCATGTGTGCGCCTCCTGTTCTTGCTGTGAATTTTTAGTTTGTCCCATGTAGGAAGAAAAGGAATTTGGACCGAGCGACCGAATGAGAGGGCTGTGCCGCAGCGCTGGGACCACGCGCCAGCCGCGCCACCTAAAAGACCCTCACACCGTACAATACAACCGCTATAAGTTCGCCTCCATCTTCCATGTGCGCGCCGTCCCGACAGGCCACGGTGTCGACCGTAGTTCAGGTAGCCGGCGGCGGGAGGCTCCACATCATGCCCACCATCGCGGCACCACTGGCTGAGCTGATCCGGCGCCCTGTCTTTTCCATGACCCTGTTAAAAGCGATGATGAGACATCCCAGCTGAGATCCACTCATCTCCACCCGAATTCGATACCCTTTCAGAAACGATTGAACTTCTGCTCCAGCTGGCGTTCCAGAGTCGGGCGCGATCTGCCATGGCCGGACCTTCCTGGCCTTCTGCGGCTGCGCGAACACAAAAGCCCCGCACACAGAACATAAGCGCGGGCGAATGCCGCCGCCGTCCAGCGCTCCAGCGCTCTGCCGTCCATGGAGAACGGAATCACCCCACAAAATACTGTAAAACCAGAGAGCCAGTCGTCTCGCCGTGGGGTCTTTGCATCTGAGATGCCGCGGGCCTGCGCGTGCGACACGGCCATGAGAGGCTTCATGTTGAAGAGTCCACGACAAGGGTTACGGTAGGAAAATGGAAGGTGCCACCGCAGCCATGGCACCATGCCGTGGCATACCTTCGGTGCTGCGAACGAAGCCAGCGGGTGAGCATACATTCTTCCTATGAGAGCGAGAGGGCGCCGGCATGGCATGCTGTGTTGACATGACAGTGGCAGTGCCAGTTCTGAGACCGTCGAACGCACGGACTAAAAAGTCGCAGTGATGCGCCATCCAGAACGGAGGCGCATCCCCATGTTGCATTTTAATCGCGTGGCCCTGGCGCCGGCCCCTCCGCCCTCTCTCGTGGCGTCGGTGTGGCTGTGTCCATGGCAGTCGAGGTCGACGTCGCCGCCAGCGTGGCGCCACGCTGCTGCCGCAGCCCGCGCAAAATCTCCTCGTTCTCGAGCTCGTGGACCGTGCCGACCGTGTTGCGGCGCCGTGGCAGCGCCGGCGGTGGCGCCACGTGCTGCCGTACGCTCTGCACGCGCCGCACGAACGCGCTGTCGCCCGAGAGGAGCTGCTGGACGCGCTCCTTGACCTCGAAGCACCAGCTCGCGCGGCGCTGCAGCGCCAGCGCGTCGGCCACGAGCGTCTCGAGCCGGCGCTCGCGCTTCTTGTGGGACGGATGCGTCGAGAAAAAGTCGAGCTCGCACCCATCGACGTCTTCAGCCGCGGCCAGCGCCGAGCCGAACGCGCGCCAGAACTTGGGCGCCACGCGAGGGTCGTAGCACGCCTGCGCCATGAGCATGATGCCGATGTGGTCGGCCTCCATCTCTTGGCCGCGGCTGAACGGCAAGTTCATCGCTGCGGCACGTCGTACACAGACCGCATAAACGTTAGCTTTAGCGCTCTTACGAGCGAAATAGCAGCAGCACCGAGAGGAGGCAACGTACCAAACTCGAAGACGTACTGCAGCAGCGGGCTCTCGTAGCCGAGAATGGTCTGCAAGTATAGGATGGGCAGGTAGCTCATGCGCTCGCCGGCGTGACGCGCGAGCGCGTGGGCGATTTCGTGGGCGAGAATCACGGCCAGCGCGTCGTGCTTGTTGGCCAGCAGCCCTTTCTCGACAGCGGCGTCGATGACGTCGAGGATGCCCGTGTAGATGATGATCTTACCGCCCGGGTAGCAGCACGCGTTGGCGACGCTGGGCTCGTCCACGAGCCAGATGCGCCAGTCGTACTCGCGCGGGAAGAGGTGTTCGGATACACCAACGAGCCGCCTGTGGATGGTTTGCTGAAGGTGAGGCGAGCGGCATACGTTGTGTGAATGAGACCAGGCGACACGTACGAGACAACATCTACACACATGCGGAAGCGCGGGCCGGTTGTGATGATCTTGGCGTCTTTGAGTCCATCTTTGGCGGCAGTAATACCCATCTCCTGCAGTTTGACACATTGATCCCATAAGACTCGATCCTTACTCGTCCACGCTGCGCCCCCCTGACGTACGACTTCCTCCTCTTGCGATATTGCGACGACCTGTGTGCGGCCGGTGATCGGCACGCTGTGTAGGTTGGTCACGAACTGGTACAGCGCTGAGCCGGCGGCGAACGCGAGCCCCCACCGCGTGAGGGCCTCTTCCAACTTCGACGGGTGCACATCTAGATTGTACCAACGACAAATCCAGCTAATGAGCCTCGACGCACCACCCGAACACCACACAAAGCGACCCACGCACGCGCTTGCACGAGCTGGAGATGCGGCGGCTTGGTGAGCGCGAGCTTGCCCACCGGGTGGAGCACCTGCGGGCGCACGCTCGGGTGGAACACGGACCAGCTGTGGCGCGGCGGCACGGCCGTCGCGCCGCGCGCGAAAAGCCGCTGGAGCCGCGCGCGCATTCTCACCCGCACACCCGAGATGAACAGCTCCAAACCGTGGAGGAGAACGGAAGAGTGATGGTCTGATTATGGTACTCTTCCCCGGACACTCGCATGAGGGAGCACTAGGAGCTATGGTGTTGGGTCCGAGGCGGCGCGCTGGCGCTTGACCTGCTGGCTGTGGAGGCCCCTCAGGATCTCCTCGTTCTCGAGCTCGTGGACCGTGCCGACGGTGTTGCGGCGGCGCGCGCCGCTGCCTTGCTGCTGGCGGCGGATCTGCAGCACGCGAAGCAGGAACGGATCGTTCGAGTGCTCGCCCGCGAGCAGCTGCTGGACGCGCTCTTTCACCTCAAAGCACCAGCTCGCGGTACGCTGCAACGCCAGCGCGTCGTCCACGAGCGTCATGAGCCGCCGCTCGCGCTTCTTGTTGGACGGGTGCGTGGACGCGAAGTCAAAGTCCAGATCCACCTCGTCGTCCTCCTCTTCGGCCGCAAACACTTTGTCCATCGCGTGCCAGAGCAGCGGTGCCACGCGTGGGTCGTAGCACGCCTGCGCCATGAGCATGATGCCGATGTGGTCGGCTTCGCGTTCCTGCACGCGGCTGAAGGGCAGGTTCATCGCTGGTTACGGATGAAGTATCAACAACTCGTCAGTCTTCGCGTTTGTGCGGGGCATACCAGGTTACGCACCATATTCGAAAAGGTACTGCAGGAGCGGACTCTCATAGCCCAGCGCGAGCTGGAGGAAGACGAGTGGCAGGTAACTCATGCGCTCGGCGGTGTGGCGCGCAAGTGCGTGACCCATCTCGTGCGCGAGAATGACCGCGAGCGCGTCGTGTTTGTTGGGCACGAGTCCGTTCTCGACCGCGACGTCGATGAAGTCGAGGATGCCCGTGTACACGAGGATCTTGCCGCCTGGGTAGCAGCAGGCGTTGATGACGTTGGGCGCGTCCACGACCCACACTTTCCACTCGTACTCGCGCGGGAAGAGATGCTCGGACACGGCCACAAGGCGCCTACGACGCACCATCGAGTACGTCGATTCGAGTGATTAGCGGCATGTTCGAAACAAACACTCAAAACACCGGTGAAATCAAAGTGACGTACGATACGATGTCGACACACATGCGGTGGCGCGGGCCGCCAGTGATGAATTTGAGCGGCTTCATCTCTTCCTCGGCAGCCGTCGTGCCCATTTCCTGCGAGAAGTGACAACTAGATCGTCAGCTCCCCACCCCTCACCATATCGATGCCCTAGAAATCTCCACAAGCAACGCACAATCTCCTCTTCGGCCGACATGGCGACTACCTGCGTGCGGCCTGAGATGGGCACGGTGTGGAGGTTGGTCACGAACTGGAACGTGGCCGAGCCCACAGCGAGCGCCAGGCCCCAGCGCATGATGGTCTGCTGCACGCGCGATGGGTGTACATCTGTCCAAGAACCGAGATACACGTAGCGATGTGAGTACAGCGCTCCTCGCTCTCCACCAAGAGTTCCAAACGCAAGAAACGCACGCGCTTGCACGAGGTGGAGGTGCGGCGGCCGCGAGACCTCGAGCCGGTGGACCGGGTGGCGCGGCGTCGCGCGCACGTTCGGGTGGAAGACGGACCAGCTGTGGCGCGGCACGCCCGAGGCGCCGCGCGCGCGCGCGACCAAGTGGCGCAGCTCAGTGAGCATCACGGTCACGGCCAGGGGGGAAGGAGGCGAACGGGAAGTGAACCCACCCCCGCATGGTGAGACTTTGACATCCAGTGCACAAATCAGTCTCGTCACTCTATCGAGGGAATGATAGCAACTCACTTGGGTACAGTTACGAACACACCTGTTGAAGTTCAGGCAGACCGGTGCGGTCGGTGCCCATGCTCGGCTTTTGCTGGGCTTTTGCTGGGAAATGGGCGCCGTGTTTGCTCAATTCCTTGGTCTCAGGCGGGTGGTCTCGGTGAGAATCGTCCTCTGCACCTCTGCCATTCGGTCACTTGCCGTTTTGCCCATCGAACCGCCTGAACACCGCCACACCAAGGCCGGCTATCGATTCAGCAGGTCTCCGTAGAGTATGAAACCTTCCGCCCTTGCTCTCACCATCGCACTGTGCCTGATGCAGCTACGTCAAGCGGCAGTGCAGGGCCAGCCGGCGTCGCTTCCAGCGGGGATCTCGGATCTGATGGGCGCGATGCCAACGATACTGTCGCCACTGGACCCACGAGTGAAGAACGGCCAGCAGACCAAGTCTACTGGCAACACGATCACGATCTCAAACAGCACGATTTCGTTCGCGCGGTCGGATAAGCTCACGCTCGTGGCGACCATCACGAGCCTGATCGAGAACAATGAGCCGGGCCCCGAAGGCGACTCGCTTCTTGAGAACGTGATCCTCGCCGTGCTCGACGTGGATGATGCTGATGCCGTGACGACCAAGCGTGTTCGGGACACGATTGCGTGCCGCGCGCGCAAGGAGGTGCTGCGTCAGTGTGTGGCGACGCTTGTGGAGGCTGCGGACGCGGCTGCGGACCAAGCGGACGATGCGGCCACCGTGGACGATGCGGCCACCGTGAACAAGTCGGCCACGAATACCAACAAGACGTAGACCAGGAGCAAGCAGCGTTCTGGTAGTCCCTAATCGCGGCGATTGGCCCCAGCTCCTAATGGAACTTGCATCCCGTGACTCGGACTTGGGTCTCCACGCTGGCGGATAAAGTCCATGTTGAAGTGGGAGTGCTGGTGTACTGAGATACCACCTCTTCTAAGTACGCCCATCTACATTCGTACTTAGTTGGATCCGCCCACGGATATTGTGCAAACACTTTGGTCTCTTTTCCAAGAGATCCGCTGGTTGCTCCCCCCAGCAGCTCACTTCCGGACTCGCCACGGCAACACTTCCTCTTCCTCTCTCCTCCTCCACCTCCTCACGCACCATGGGCCGCCTCTCGCTCAACATCGGCATGTTCGGCTGCGGCACGGTCGGCGGCGGCGTCTTCGAGCTGCTCCACAGCCCGGCGCGCCGCGCGCAGCTCCGCGCCGCGGGCGTCGAGGCCGTGATCTCCAAGATCTGCGTGCAGAACGTGGCCAAGAAGCGCGACCTCCCGCACTTTTCCGAGCAGCAGACGCGCTTCACGTCGAGCTACAATGACATCCTCGACGACGCCAACATCAACTGCATCATCGAGCTCATGGGCGGCGTCACGGACGCCAAGGACGTGGTCTTTGGCGCGCTGCAGCGCGGCAAGCACGTGATCACGGCCAACAAGGCGCTCGTGGCCAACTTCATGCCCGAGATCGTGCAGCTGCTCGAGCAGAACCCGAGCGCGCGCTTTGGCTACGAGGCCTCGGTCTGCGGCGGCATCCCGATCATCCACACGCTCCAGAATGCGTACTCGGGCGACGCGATCACGGAGATTGCTGGCATCATGAACGGCACGACCAACTACATGCTCTCGAAGATGGAGCACGAGGGCGTGGGCTACGACGAAGTCCTCAAGGAGGCTCAGGACCTGGGCTACGCTGAGGCCAACCCGAGCGCCGACGTCGACGGCTTTGATGTGCAGTCCAAGATTGCGATCCTCGCCAAGCTGGGCTTTGGCGGCGTGGTCAAGCCCGACCAGATCCCGACCGTCGGCATCTCGCGCATCACGAGCGTCGACTTTGACTACGCCAAGATGATGGACAGCACG